>JAJEJO010000595.1:1781894-1794905 GCA_020662805.1 Glaucomys volans | reverse complement strand
TCTACTGATTGATAAACAAAAGATCAAGGCCAATTCTCATGGTATTCTCTTTTATAGAAGGAAATTAGATAAATAACATCAACATATATTGATAGAAAAATAGAGTACTATCTCCATCATTCAGTCGACAGCAGTAACCAATCAAAGTGTATCCATATCCTGTAAAGTCCAAAGAATACTAGAAAGTTCCTAAAAGGACAAAACTGGAGTTATGTTAAACTCTGAAATTTAATGCATTATATATGCATGCATGTTTGTTCAGAATTTTCTGTGGAGAATATCCATTGGTATTGTCAGATGGTTCAAAAGACTCGTTGCTCCCTGACAGTTCAAGAATTGCCTTAAATGGGAAGTGAGGTTTTATTGGGGGGAAGGTGTGCCAAAGATTGAAACCAGGGGTAGCCAACCACTGAGCCACATCCCCAACCATTTTCATTCATTTTTTTAAATTTTGAGCCAGTGTTCAATGAATCAATAAGTAAATTAAAAAAAATAAAATAAAAAAATAAAATAAAAAAAAAAAAAAAAAAAAAGAATATGGGCCATGACATTAGAAGAGGCCTCTATCCCAACACAATGGAGGTCTAGGGCTAGATGAGGGTGGAGAGCAGCTATAATATGCAGAGCTTCTACTTTCTGATTACCTACCAAAACCTGAGGTGGAATGCAAAAAAGCCTAAAGTCTAATATTTGAAATTATTTCAAAATAATTTTTCATAATTATTTTAAATATGCTATCTCACCCCAAGTATATTATAGCCTCTGGTATCTAAAATAAATGTTATTTATTTAGTTAAAAAAACTGGTTGGAGATTAGAAATGCACACATTAAATGATTCACATAAAGTGTAATTAATGAGTAAGTACTTTGTAAAATGTAGCTAAATATTTAAATTAGTATATCCAAATAGTACTTTATAACTATATTTCGATGGTTCAATCTTGTGTTTTGGGTTCATACAGACTTCTAAAAAATCGTTATTTTTATTTGGTATTCTTATTATGTGAAGAACAAATGATTAGGTTTTAAATTTGAGTTATGATACAATTGGCTAAATATAAATTTCTTAAACTCTCTAAGATATTTTTAAAAGAAGTCACCAGGAATATAGATAAGGCAGAGAAGAAAAATGCAATAGAAATGTTTGTGCTTTAGAGAGCTTTATCCATTCATATTTAATATAGCTTCCTTGCTATGATTTCTAGGTTTTTTGAAATATTAAAATGAGATAATTTAAATAGACAAAGGCAAAATCATTAATTTGTTTCTGATGACTGTAGATCTTATGGTCTGTCAGCAGTAAACATGTCCAAGTATGGTACCACCAGGATTTTTAATAGTATTCTGTTGAATGATTTGTATTGATTTGCCTGCAAAATTGATCATAAAATCTTTCTAACAACATCAGTACCATCTTTAGTGGTACGATCTTTAGCAGCACTACCATTGTGTCATTCATTTTCATAAAATTTGTAAGTGCCATCAGGGACACTGAGGTTTCTCATTTTTTATATTGAATTTCTGTTTATAAATAGATGCTTATCCTTTATGTATATGATAAATAATTGTGTTTTAGATATGGTCTTGCCTTAGCTAGGCTGTTTTCAAGTTTTTCACTGAGTAGAGGAAAAGTAAAAATGTTTAGACTGCTGATTTTGTTGCACATTACTAAATATTTAATAACATTTAAAGACTGTGGTTTACCTTATTCTTACCTCTACCTGTTACTAAAATAACATTAAAGTATTTGTATGCTCATTTCACTTTATACAATCAGGACATGTAAAATTGTATCAAATTGGCTACTGATAATAATTTAGAGAATCATTCAAATCTGAGGATTTCAACTTTACATTTTAAGTTTACATTTGTAAACTTTGCATTTTACATTTCTAATTTTGTATTTAGATCTTGAACCTTAGGATATATGAATTTTAAGTGAAATTTTATAGAATTCCAGGAATTTGTTTAGTTTTTCAAATCCAAAATGCATGCTTACTTTTCTTTGGAAAATGTTTCTGTTATTCAGCATATTGTTTTAATGAGAAATTTAACTGTGAAAAAAGTTCCTGAATCAAAGTTTAGCTGTGTGTTAGTAACATGGATTAGAGAACTGATTTATAGAGACCAAGGATACACACATGTATTGTGATAGCTCTTCTGTTTTCATGCACATACCTATAATACATAGAATCCTATGCTTTGTAGCTCTTTTCTGGCATCATTTCTAGTCCCTTTTATAGAATAATTTTTAATAATAGTTTTATTGGTGCAAATTAAGAAGATGAAATAGACAAGTCAGAGTGTTTTCATAGGAGCAGCTAGCAAAGGATTTCACATGAATGTTGGGAAAATTGTTCATCCAGGTATTGACCATTAACACAGAGAATGTGCCCTTTGACCAAAATATGACTTAATCTTTATCATCCAATATTATAGGCAAAAGCATTTTAAAAATACCTGATGTAATTTCTTCTTGATGTGTCTGCAGTGAATGGTGGAGTTAGAAGGGAAAGGAAATAAACATATGGCTTATACTGGAAATTTTTTTTTTTTGCACTGAAAGAAATAAAATCCTGCATATTATTTATTATCTGGTTTTTAGCATGTGTGGGCTAATTAGAGAGACTGCTTTTGAAAAAACAATGCCATATCATTTGGTGTTTGGCATTTGTCTGCACAGAAGTAGCCAGCACACACTGGGCTACTCCTGGCTGTTGACACCACAGCAGATACCTCACTTTGATGTCTTCCTGATTCCCACTGATAGAGTCTGTTACATTAGCCCTCCATGCCTGAATATTGAAACATGGCCCATTAATTCCAGGGAGCTTTTGTCCTTTATAATAAATTGGCTTAAATTCACTCTATCAGTCAGCTTTACATCATAGAAATCCATATTTTGGTGATTTAATGATCATTTTGTCTGCTTTCCACCCAAAACCCAATAGGAAGCCTGAGTTCTAGCTGGCATAGAATCCCTGCCAATCTGCTATCAATGTCATTCATGAAATGTTTGATAAAATTTTCCTAGGAACCCAAATCTATTATTTTAAAATGTAATCCTCTTTGGTTGCATTTAAGAAATCTGAATAATGTTCCTTTTGTTTAACTCTTTTAAAAGTATGTATTTGTTAAAATATGATTTTGATTGTTACAACAGGAGACAGATGGATGCAATTCTGAGGTCAAAGATTAACATCATCGAGAATGACTTCCTGATCATGTAGGGTCTCCCATCTTGAGATGACGCTCACAGTTGGAAACAACTTCCTTGTATCAAATCACTATATTGTTTTTTTCCCCATGGAAGCCAATTGTACCTAATGTAGTCTATTTATAAAATCATACTTAATAATACCTCTTCCACACAAAAATTCCTTCACTAAGTGAAACTATGTTTTATATTCAATTTTTTTCACCAAGTTAGATCTCAGTTTTGTGTTAACATTATATGGTCATCCTGTTTATCTTTAGAACACTGCCCTCCCCATTAAACACAAATTTCTTTTGTTATCCCTTTGAAAAAGGCTAACATCTCTGATTATATAGAATTTAAAGGTGTTTTCTGTACTATGGACAAAGGTATGGAACTCTCTCTGTCCAGATTCAGATAGGATACTTCTGCTAGTGTAATCTACATTGAAGTAGTGTTGCTCAGCTCCTTGACATGATTCAGGTGAGTGTCTTAACTTTGTGGCAGATGAAAACAACCATGCCCTTTACTTACAGTTCATATTTATACACTTCCCTTTTCTTAACAAAAAAGAATGATTTTGCAGACTTAGGGGATTGTTATTCAACCAAATGTTTGATAAGCCGGGAACTTAAATACATATTTAGCTTACATTTTTATTATTCCAATTTTTTGTCTTTCACAGTATTGAATCACGTGCTCTTTATATAACTTCATTCAAATATCCAGACACAATGAGAACAGGTTAGTGCAGAGAGAAAAGATAAAGTAGAAGAACAACTTTATATGGGTATGGTTGGAGTAAGAGCCTCAAATTATTGAATCAAAAAGTGTATTTTGAATTTATTACTGCATACTGTATTATATAAAGTATATATACGAACGGAGTTTTAAAAATTAAAAGACTCACTCTATCTCATCTTAAAATTCATACATAAAATAAGGAACTGTTCATAAGAAAACATAAATTCAGAAGGGCAAAATATATCATAGTCCCCTCTTATCCATGGAGGATACAGACCCATAGTGGCTGCCTGAAATCTAAGATACTAGCTCTATATTTGCTGTTTTCTCCTGTGCTTATGAAAACACAATTTGTATCTTCTTCATCTAAACTATGCACTTATCATTCATTGTTAACTGCAACTTTTGAAGTTTGAGGTACAACTACAAAAGTAAAGTGACTTTCTCTTTCCTTCGTTATAATTTCATGAAATTTGTTCTTACCATAGATCTTAGCAACCTTGGTACATATATATTTTCTTTCCTTATTAAGTTGAGAACATTCACCTTTTCACTTAAAGGAAGCACTATATGGCTTCTCTTTGGCATATCTGAATTGTTATCACATTGGAGTCATTATTAAGTAAAATAAGTTGATCTGATCACCCTGATAGCCCTTGAGTGACTAACAGGCAGGTAACATATAGATTGTGTATATACGGAACAAAGGAATGATTTATAATATGGGCAGAATGGAGCTAGACAGTGCAGGATTTCATTATGCTACTCAAAATGAAGCAAAATTTAAAACATATGAAATGTTTACTTCTGAAATTTTTCTTTTAATATGTTAAGATTGTGGTTGCTTGCAGGTAACCAAAACAGCAGAAAGTGCAAATGTGGATAAGGGGGATAATTAGAGTCCAATAGTGAGGGACAGAAACTAAGGAGATATTCCGAGGATATGTGAGTGGAACCACAAAGCAGTTCTGAATCTATTTTTATGTGACTTTAAAAACATGTTCAATATAATATTTTTTAAATGATAAGATGAAATACTTCCTATTACTAAATATAAAATAAGCATTATCTAAAAATTATATTTCTGGTAATTATAGTAGGGATTTATGAATTTTTCTGATAGCTTTACCATGAGACCTTTGGATTGTTTCTAAATTTGATATTCTATATTTCAGAAAGTAAAAAATAAAATAAAAAATCATTATGTGCTATGCTTAGGGCCAACTCTCATTGGGGAATATAAAATAAATAGAAAACAGAGTCTAAACTCATGTTGGTGTACCCAAACTGAAAGAATAATAGTACAATATTGTGTTAAACAATGATTTGCTACACTACATAGGATCAATAAGGGAGAAGTGCAGTTGGGTCAAGTGTGTCGGATCAAACTTCTTCAAAGTTGGGAATTGAGTTGTGGTTTGAAGGCAAAGAAGAGTGAGATAGATGTTCTAGGGGAGACTTTTGTAAGCAGTGAGCTGTGCAATAAAGAACAGGACAGCAAAGGAGATTGAGAAGGCCATCTTAATGTGAATCTTATTCCAGTTCAGGACCTAATCCTTTCTAAGATGCCTGGCTATCCTAGAAATTTTTAGGGTCCCCAAGCTATTTTTAGAGAAGTGACTTTGAATGAGTACTGAATCACAGCTCCAATTTCATGCTGATTGATGAGTGGTTTTGATAACTTTAGTCTCCCATTGATATGAATATTTCATTTCCTTACCTCTAGTCATCCTTCACAACATGTCAGTTCTGTCTTAAAATGATTTCTTTCATATGCATTTCATATGTTTAAGAACCTATAGTGATGGCCAATAGTCCATGTCTGTAACATATAATCTGCCAGTATTGTTCATCTATAAGAGTAATTACTAGCAAGTATTCACTGAAGATTTTATATACAATACATTAAAGATTGAACCAAATGTTTTCCATGTATCATCTCATTTAATCCTTATAAAATTATGAAATTGACAACATTACCCCACACAGTCTAACATTCACATACACATCTTGAACATGTGGCGCCTTTTATTCATTCATTTACTCAATTTTTTATTAAATGTATAGTTTGTGTTTGCTGCTATTCTAGAGTGATCGATCTCAACCAGGGAAAATTTTACCCTCTAAGTGACATTTGGTAATATCTGGGGACATTTTTGTTTGTTATATCTAAATTACATTTCTACTGGCCTCTGTTGGGAAGATGACACCAATTGTATTAAACATACTACAATTCACAGAGTAGTCCCTCACAATAAACCATCATCTGGCATGCACATCAATAGGGCTGAGGTTGAGAAACATGAGGTAAGTGTAAGGGATATAATGCCCAACAAATCAGACAGACTCTACCCTCATTGAGCTCATGTCATTAGTTAGGAAGGCTGATATAAAATCAATAACCACAAAATTAAATACATAGGTATGAAATGTGATAAACTGAAGAAAGTTAAAATATATGGTCCTAAAAAGAATAAAACTGGAAGAATTCATTTAGATTCTGTTGGAGGGAAATGCTTGAGAAGGAAGCCTCTTTGACAAAACAGTATTTGAAATATAATCTAATAAAAAAATAGGAATTCATAAGGCTAAGTGTGTGCAGAGGATCTGAGGAAGGTACAAGTGCTATACATTCAGAGTAGGAGAAAAGCCAGTGGGAACAGATCAGAGTGAACTGGGATGTGTGGGGGTGAGAGAGGAGGCTGGTCTCTGATTGTCTTATGTATATAAGTCTTTTCACTCTAATAAGATTGCAGACTCCCATGAGGGGAACATGACAAATACAGTATTTATTCTCTATCCCATAGAGCACTTTGAACAATATTGGGATATAATAGGTACAGAGTAACTTCTTGCTAACTTGACTTGTGCATTTTTTTCTAGAAATCCAATTTCTAGATTGTATTATGCCTGTTTCGACTTTTGGGGAATGGTAGCGTGTTTGACAATCATTCTGATTAATTCAGAGATTGCTTTCAATCGCAAACCCAACCTGAGAATTGCCATTTGTCAGGCAGCCACTGTGTCTGCAGGCTGCCCAGGGCTGCACTGAGCATTTTATGTAACCACTATTAGTAAATCACTTGTCAGCTGGCCTTATTTTCAAATTTGAATAAAAACCATAGATGTTATTCTTTCTGGAGAATTCTTGCTAAATACTATTTTCCTCTCTATTGGGTATTTATAAATTGTTTAAATACTAGGGTAAATAACTGCTTTGTGGTGTTTTGCTATATGAAGAATTCAGATTATAACACCCTAAATTACCACAATCCATTTAATATCAAGAATAATCCAATATAAATACTCATAAAATAGTTTAACATAGGAAGAAAAGTCCTTTGGAACCTGAGATTTTCTTTGGAAAACATTTCAATTATTATTAAGACAATGAATTTTAAAAAGGTCCTGTTAGACACAAGGACACATAAGGAATACTTTTGATTAATTCCAAATACTCTATGAATTTATATTATATTCATAAAGTAAATACATTATATATATACATATATATATGTATATATATTACCTTTTTAAATGAAAGTTAAGAGAATCATCTTGATCTGAATTGGTGAAATTTTGATTATGCTTACCATACAGAAAAAATAAAGGACTGATCTTTAAAATTATATAAAAGGAATAAAATATGTCTACTATACTAGGAAAATGAAATAACTTCTATGAACGATTATACTCCCATATAATGTGTCTCCATTTAAATATGTGATTTAACATACTGTTAGATTGCTTCCTTCAGTGTTTCTTAGTATGTTCAGCATATAATGTGCATCATAAATGATTGTTGAATGGCAGGACAAATAAATACTTATTTATAAGCCTCATTTTTGTCATATGCCTTGCAATAAAAATTGACAAATTGAGTGTGTATACACACATACAAAGCCTATTCATATAACTGTAATAGAACTTTGCTTTAGGCAATATTTAAATTTAGGAGAATTCAAAATACCTAATTAGCACTTTGCTCTTTCTTGTTCTCTTGGTCCACAAATTGCTTACTTTCTGGAATTACACAGACATTCTTCCTCTAAGGTTGCAAAAAAGGCACAATCAAACTTATTAAAAGTTCAGTTTAAGCTCATGTTCCTTTGGCCTCTTGCCACCAGGGGATAAGGTTCCTTATAGAAGTCTGTGTAATCACTGTGGAGAATATTGGTGTTTGGAGGATTGAAAAAGAACAAAATATATGAAAAATTCATGGTCCTTCATTGACATGCATACTGTTCTTCGATTTTCATCAGACAGTAAATGAGAAGAACCTGAAGTTGTGTATGTGTTAACAGAGCTCTTTTTGATGCTGGACAACCCCTGTAAATAAATGCTCAGCATGTCATGAAAAATCCTAACACTGCATACAAGAATCGACTTTGTCACATGGGGGCCTAAATGCAGGCAGTGATTTTCATGACTGGCCACTATTAATAAACAATCTATATTAATAACAAAATGCATGGAAGATAAGATGCATCATGAGATGACTTTAGCATACAGGGTGCAGAGGCAGGTGTGAGATTTACAGTTCATTAGGCATGCTGATTACATTCAGCATTAAATTAATATAGAGAGATAAGAAGAATATCAGTTCTGCAAGTGTATTTTGTAAGCACTTTTTGCTTAATCTTTAAGCTAAGTGTTGCAGGTAAGGTTAAGAATATTTTCCATCTATAAGAGGACGGAATGAACATATTGAATTGCAGTGCAGAGTTAGTGGCAGGTCCTAAATATGCACCTTTCTCTGAATAATAATCATCTTTAAGTCATATATATGTGAATGAGAGGCACTGCATGATTTATGATTCTAGGGAGGCATAACATGTTGAAGTTGAAAGTGACCTTAGAAATCATCTAAAACTGTCTGCTTCATTTTGCAGGCGATGAAACTGACACCAGTGGAGTCAAATGATTTCTCAAATTTTCATGATAAATTTCTGAAAGGTTTTCACATTAGTTTTCCTACTCCACAACCCCACTTAGGTTCTTATTACAGAGAAAAAAAAGTTAAGTATCATATTTTTACTCACAGAATTCAAAATTGAATTTGGATTCATTACTTCTAATTATTTAGTGAGTACTTTCCATGTTAAAATCTTTGCAGAAACAAAACGATTGGTTCAAGCAAATACCTGACCTACTTCAAACACAGCTTGTTGTGGAGTAGACACAAAGGTGCTAAAGGGCTCAATGAGTGTCTTGCAATGTGCAAAAGAAAGGCATTTTTATTCAGCTGTTGATCTGTTGCTTTTTGCCACAATGGAAAGAATGCACTTTGTTTTGCTTTTCTCAAGCTTCATTCCTCATGTGTCTCAGAGTGACACAAAAAGACAGCCTGACGGCAGATTTATTACATAAAGCTCAGCTGAAAAATTAAATGACACTGCTAAAAGTCATAGTCGGCCTGAACGCTCACTTGGTATCACAGGAGTGAGTGAGCACTAAAAACCACAGAATAATAAAGTGGTGAAATATTTGTGAGAAGAAGAGGTGGGGAATAAATCACTAATTTGATCAGTCTTGATCAAAGCAGGAAAGCAAAAGCAGGAAAATAATGTTTTCAAAAAATCTCTCTCATGTCTAAATTTTTGGCCTTTCCAAGCAGAAAGAAGTCCAGTCCTTTCCAAAATCTGGGAGGTTATCTCCCCACATTTTTTCAATGATAGAATTCTTTTTATGGCATTTTCTCATATTTCCTTCCTGTTGGCTATTAAAGGAAGCTAGTTTCCTTTAGAGTGGTGCATGAATGTGTGCCACCAAACTGAAATCAGACCTGAAGAATGTTTGAGTTAGGTATTACCAGGTGACATTGCATATACATGGATAAAAATAAGATTAAATGAATAGTGTAGTTGAAAGTAATCTCTCATGTAATAAAAATTGCAAGAACATAACATTTTCTAATTTCTATTAGATATCTGATAATTGATATGAGATAGGGTCCAAAGTTTTTATTTAAAAATAAGAGCCAAGTTAGCACCGCCTACTGAATACAAAGTGGGTTCTAATTTCCACTTTATTATAAGCATTTTTGTATGTCTCTCCTTTATACTCTTTTAAGAGGACAATATAATGACTCGTGTTCTTTATTTTAAATTTCTACAATCAGGGTAGAATTATTAGGAAATAAAGGCATCTTCTGCATCAAGAAGATTTTAGTGAGTGTGAATAACATGCCCAAAGGTAAAACTAATCTCACGTCTTATTGAATATGTGCCAACACTTTCTCCCCTTTATGATTAAGGAAGGAAGTTATTTCAAAAGAGCTGCAGGGTTTATTATCCCAGCATTCTTATGCAGTGTGAGTGAAATAATATGAACAGAATAAAAATATTATTCCTGAGAGTGCCACCTGGATAATAAGTATACGTGAACACAAAAGTGTATCTTAAATAGAGTAACACACAAAATCATTCTGTTTTTTTTCCGGGGGTTAGGGTGGGGGAGGGGAATAGATGCAATATTTCACTATTTTGTCTAAAAGCCTCAAAATTCCCTAATGTGTTTATTCAGAACTACCCTAATGTGATATTGTTCTTTATGGTTGTCTGATTTGCTTATAGGATGCTCTCCCCGTCTTAAGAGGTTAAAAGCAGAATGAATGCAATAGAGCTGTGTGAGTCCTTTTTGATGAATAGAACCCCTAGTGGAAATCTAATAACTTCAAACATAAAATATTGATCCCACTCTACTTATTCTTGTGAATTCTTTTAATATTATAGCATCTTATGTTTTAAAAATTACATGAAAAGCAAAATATAAGGTTCAAGTTTGATTTCCAAAGTATCACTAAACTTTCCTTTGTAAAGTTGAAGTTCAACTTTGTTTTGCTAAATTATTACAGTAGCATTTAACATTAAAAGTGTTCAAATTACCTGGGATAATAATGAACCTACTTGGTGCCAGTAGGAAAACTGTCTTTTGTATTTGCAACTGTCTTCTTGCTTTCTTCAAGTACATAGAAAACACTGGAAGAGTTAGCAGGTATCTTAATTTTTCATCTTTTTCTTGCATTCTTTAAATATGACTCTTAGAGGATTAGTAAATAATCATTATGACCATTCAAGATGTGAAAATATTTGTTGGTCAAGACATACTTGCTTTGGTGTAGACTTATGTATCTGCAGTGCTGTAGCAGAGATCCACCCTCCTCAGCAAGCCATAGGAATCATTTCTTCTAGACACTGTTGGAGCAAAATAATATAACGTCTTCACACTGATTAGTAGATCAGGGTTATCACTTGCAAGATGTGGAACAAGAAAATGAATGGTAACTCGTATGTAATATCTTTTAATGTTTAAAAATTATAAATCATCTTTATACCAATAAATTATGTTTGACTCCCTTATCTTGACAAATGTGTCTCTCTAATAAGCAGGAATAACTGATTTGAATTTAGAATATGTGGATTCCTTTAAAACTTCTCACTTACCACAGTGATATAGATAGAGCTCACCACTGCTCCTTATCTATTCCCACTTACCTTCCAGACTACATCTTATGCTAGAAGATCCTATGCTTGCAAGTCTGGATACCTCAGATTCCATGTCCATACATCATCTGTATCTCTAAAGATAATCACCTATTGGTTTAACAGTGGGCAAACTGATTCCTTCCAGAAAAGAGACCCAGGTAGACTCAAACTAGTTTGAAGTCATTCAGATAGACTTGTAAGATCTTGTGAACTTAGAGCCCCCAGCCCACTGCATTGGTAAAATCTAGAATATTAGAATGTAGGATCTCCAAATGCACTCCAGAACTTCTCAATCAGAATCTGGGATTTGAAAAAAATCTCTCAGTGACTCATGCACACCCAGGTTCGAGACCAATTGGTTTAAGATAAAGGCATGGACAGCACAGGTTCATTTCCTTGGTTGCTCAGACTTTTGACTCTGTGATCTAACTACCTTCCAAATCTAGGCTGTAAAATCTGTAAGGACATTTTCTTATTTAATATTGTAGCCACTATGAAAGAAAACACAGGCCAAAGATATGTTCCTTCTCATGGGGGAAATGTATAATCAGACAGCCTACACATATCTGGGGATAGAAGCTGTAATGGGAAATGTCTGTACCTTCTCTCCATTTTCTATGAACCTAAAATTGCTCTAAAAATTTATTTCATAAATGAAGTGCTCTAATAAAATAATTTGAATACAGAAGCCTTCTATCTCATACTGATAGGAAATAATGATTTCTGTGGGAGGCTCAAATTAAACAATCAAATGATTTTATTCAGTTATGGAGATTTTAAAATAAAATCACCACTATATGTTTCTGCTTAAGGGCACAAGCTTAAGTTCTGTTCTATTCATGTAAATACACATACTTAGATACATGAAGAGTATAGGCAGCTGTTGATTGTAGCCCCAAATCTAGATGCATGAACTCACAGGCTACAACATAGTTCCTTCTGTTTAGCATCTAATTATATATCTAATACTTAATGCTACAGTTAAAGTTTTATTATTAATCCAATTTATGTATGTCTGCCTTCACTTCCTGCCACTGCTAACTATGTACATATTGAAAAAAAGTAAACTGCATATTTTCCATCTCAGTTACCTTATGCATTTTTAAAAAACATTTAAAAACTGATAACACTGATTGATACCAAAAAAAATTTAGTGAAAATTTGAATTAAATATGTAGAGAGATTTTGAACAACAATCTTTCAAATTTATGTTATTTTGATATCTATATGGATAAAAATTAATATTATGGAGGTAATACTTCTTAAGATAGTTTATGGACTTTAGTACTGAATTAGGTAAAATATTTAGTATCTATAAATAACTTCTTTCTATTTTATTATCTAATATAATGTGAAAACGTTGATTTAGAAAATTTACATCATATATCTACTTCAAATCCTGTATATATTTCTAGTAGAACTCTCAACCAAATTTAATTGTATTGCATGTCATAAAAATTTAAATATTTAAATTTACCTTTAATAGGTCAACACAGTTTTAAAATCATTAATAATGAGCACTTACCTATTGACTAGAACATTCAAAATGAAATTAAGAATAGGAAATTTGAAATAATGCCATT
>JAJEJO010000595.1:1725413-1781494 GCA_020662805.1 Glaucomys volans | reverse complement strand
TCTGGGGAAGCATGAAAAGTACAGGAAGTTTGGAGTGAGGTAAACAACTAATGTTGGGTATAATTTTAGAATTTACTGTTTTAGAGACCAAAGAATTATAAGATATGTAATTGACAGGCTTGTGGAAGGGAGTCAAAGCCAAGTAAAGACCTGAAGAACGTTGTAATAAAGCACAGGTACAGTAGGAATGATTGATGTAATTAGAAGACAGTGAATCAAAGTGAATAGAAAAAAAGTTTTTTTTTTAAAAAGCAAGAAGAGGTAGTGACAGAGTAAAAATCAATGTTACCATATCCTGGCTCACCAGAAGGAGCAAAATGGGGTCGAAGAGCCATTGTGTTGTTTCCTGCCAAGATGAAAAGAAACAAGAGATTACATAGTTCCTTTTGCCTGAGTTGGCTGCACAACTGGCCGGGACGTTGGGCAGTACTTTTGATGGGTGCTTTTCATGAAAAACTGGATTTTTTGTTCATTATATGCAGGGCAATGACTACTCTTGAGGACAATTAAAAGGTGACTTCTATCTAGTGGGCAGGTGAAGGCTGTTGGGGTAGGAGTTGGCCAAGAAATTATGGATTTGGGAAAAGAGAAGGCAAGCCCTCCTTACATACTGCACAGCCCACCAGGGCCATTTTTGGCCTATTAAGTACAGGATCAATTTCAGCGTAATACACAGGGTACATGGTGCAGGGCTTATCAACACTGTATATATTAAGGTAATTTCAACCACTAGTCATATGAACTCTTGATTTAATGATATGAAAAAAGGGTGTTTAAGTTGTTAAAGAAAATGTATTAGGTAGGAAGTCAAGTAGCCAGATGAAGACAATATCAAGAAAAAGTAGTCATGTTGTGAACTTTAGAATGTATTTTAATAGCTGGGTACGTACATTGGTGCACATCTGTAATCCCAGCAACTTGGGAAGCTGAAGCAAGAAGACTGCCAGTTTGAGGGCAGCCTCAGAAACGTAGCAAGGCCTTTCTCAATATTAAAAAATTAAAAAGGACTAGGTATGTAGCTCTGTGGTAAAGTGCTCCTTGGGTCAATCCCTGGTATCAACAAAATAAAGAAAAAAATGAAAAAATATATTTTCATATTTCAACCTCCCATTCTTCCATTTTAATTATCACTGCCTACTGTTTTAACCATTCTTTAGTTTCATTGAATTTCCTTTTTAAGTTTGATTTGGTGAAATTATCTATTTAACTGTCCATCAATCTAAGGCATTCTATTTATATATAATCAGTGATGGAAATGATTTTATCTCTGCTTACTCATTATACTCATTTTCTTTTCCAAGGATCAGAGATCACTGTGGTTTCCTTAACATTCATTAAAAATATTTATGTGTACTCCTACTTCAACATTTATCCCACATCTAATTCATTTTCCCTGAAGGAAGCTCATTACATTTAATTTGATAATACAAGATGAGAGGATTCTTTCCCTATCCCTCCTTCCTCCAACTTCACTGGCAGTTTTGAACTCCAGAGAAAATTTGTGAAGAAAATAAGACATTTTCTTGAGAAACAAATATGTGGAGAAGGATAACTAACTTTTGGTTGCTCTATGAAATTCTAGACTTCTTTTTAACATTCCTTAAAGCTTTCAACATCATTTTAAATATGTCTGATCTGTCTTTCTTTAGACAAAGGGTCAGCTTGTTTTGTTATTACATATCATAACAACAATAGCAACAAAATTAAAATGAAATAAAAATGCAACAAAAAGTTTATTGCTTTACAGATTAATTCCGGCTCCCCAGTTCACATTTTGAACTCTCAAACCCCAGCATGATTGTATTTGGATATGGGAACTTTGAAGAGATTAAGGTCATAAAAGGGTGACTCTAATAAGCAGGAGTGATGTCCTAACAAGGGGAAGAAACACTAGGGCAAACACAGCCAAAGGATGGATGTCTGCTAGACAAGGAGAGAGGTCTCAGGAGAAACCAACCTGTTGTTACCTTCATCTTGAACCTTAGCCTCCAGAACTCTCAGAAAATAAAGTTTTGTTTTTTGAGCTACCTAGTCTGTGGTGTGATGTTATGACAACCCTAGATGACTGTTATGGTGAATTATTTTAATATATTCAATATAAATATACCAATAGACATTAAAGTACTAATTACAAAAATTTACTTACACTTTTCTTCATTGGTTATTTAATTAAATACCCACTGAGGATCTTCTGTGGTCCCACTGTGTCCTTGGTAACCTGAATTTTCTCCAGATAAGGGGTATGGCTTGTGCCCTCACTCATTTTGAAGTTTCTTGAATTTCATAAAATGTGGATAATTTATAGTTTTTAAGTGATATTATTTTTAATGTTAGATTTATTAACAAATTTCTGTTTTTGTCTTAACATTTCAATTGCTAGAGAAAATTTTTGAATAATGCATTCATATAAAATCTGCCTTGCCATCTTGAAGGGAAGAAGAATGGAACAAAGGTGTGATTGATGGATGCTAAAGAGTTTTCTAAGTTAAGACATTAACACTATTTTTCGTCCTGGATTTTCTTTTTATTGCTCTCTAACCCTATTTTTATCTCTATCTTTTCCTTATTTTTATTCCTGCTTCTATTATGGAATATTTCTAAATTGTTTGTGCTGTTACTGAGATTTGAAATTTGCTCCTACCATAGCATAAATATGATGATGATAAACTTTTTCACATCATTCATTCCCTGTTTTGTTGTGCTTTCTTTGTTCTGAATTCTGCAATATATTGTATTTTTAAAAAACACAAAGTCTGCTAAAAAGTGAATGAGTCCAAACAATATTGTCTATGCACATCATAATAAAGAGGCACTTGCTTCTTTATTTAGTTTTTCTGATATAATTTATTCAGGACTTCATCATCTCTTGTTTGAAATTAAAAAAAAAAAAACTTCTTAATTTGTCTAATTTTCTTCATGCCAATGGTAAAATTGCTATCATATAATATACCCTAACTGTGCTAACACTTTACTCAATAGTAATAAGTATTTCTAGAGACTGCAAAATGCAGATCAGATTAGATTGGTTGGCATAATATTTATAGTACTTCATTTTATTGTTTATATTTGACCTCCCTTGTAATATCCTCATGTACTTTAGAGCCCACTTATAGCGGAAAGGTATATTGCTCAGAGTTCAAAAAACTTCTGTTTGCATATACTGCTGTTGATTGTTGAAATAGGCTTCTACCCCATTGCTACTTACGGAGGTACTACTTATTTTTCCAATTAGAACTTTCATAACAAGTTTTTCTTACAAAAATCTTCAAATGGAAATAAGTTGCTCATCACATTTGATCTATCCATCCTGGTTTCAGATGTTGTTATATAACTACCACAAGCCACATTGTATTGTCAATTGTAGTCTCTTTGATGAACCGAAATTTCTTCAAAGGTATTTCTCTGCAATAATGGTAGGAAACAGGTTGTAAATATTTCATAATTGACTTCAAGTTAAAAATAATCTGTATTTTAAAAAATAACGTTACCCATAAAATAATTGGAGTGTATTTTCAAATAGAAACATAAGGCTACATTTTATGTGGGTTTTATAACAGCATGTTAGAAACTTGTCCTTTTACTTTATGATTGAAATTCCGTTTGGTTAATATTTATACATTAAATATTTTTAGTAGTAGTTCAGTATATTCTTTTTCCTGATAGTTTTGAAAAGTTAAAAATGTATTTATTTTAAAGTTGTTTTTTGATTTATTTTAAGCTTGTTAAGTACTAAAATATTATTAATCAGTAAGTTTTCTTAATTTTCTATGTCTGTACTGAGATATACTGTAACATAGATACCAGATGTTAGCCAGAGTGGCACATAAATAATACAGACTATATGCTCAAAACCTTTCACTTCATTTTAGAAATTTAAGATATAGATCTTGTGTTGCCAAATTTAATCTCTGTCAAATACTTTCATAAGTATTAGGTTTTTGAGTATGTTATGAGTGAGATATTTGAGACACTAAACTTCATAGAACTCCAAGTTGCAGCAACACTACTTTATTGTCTCGATTTCTGATGGCAGATTCAAGAAAGCTCCTGTAGCTACTTTGCACATAATATGAATTACATTGCAATTAGATTATATCTGTCACAGATTAAATCAATATATGTCTCTCCTTGTAATTCATTC
Source organism: Glaucomys volans (assembly GCA_020662805.1). NCBI lineage: Eukaryota > Metazoa > Chordata > Mammalia > Rodentia > Sciuridae > Glaucomys > Glaucomys volans. The sequence continues at coordinate 1,777,353 of JAJEJO010000595.1, read as the reverse complement.
ATAGGTTTCTAGATGCATAATCATGAACCCATATAATGATCCCAAGTACTAGATATTGCCTTTGAATTTGTGATTTAATTGAAAAACATATAAAAAGTTGTGTGTAGCTAGATAAACTCATGATGAATGTTTAGCTGTGAATCCTAAAAAATGACATTTTGTTGAGGTAGATGTGCAATATGATGCAAATAATCTGGTCACAATGTATTCCTTTATATTAATTGTAAGTATGCTAAAGATGTTAGTAATTGTAAAACAAATAGCAATTTGTGGATCTGAGCAAAGCAATATGCAAAAACAAAGGATTTGAACAAAAAGAGAATATATTTGTTGCATTCTTCATAGGAACTATAAACTGCAGTTCTTGTCGTTTCACAGTGATAACTTATATGGTAGGAAGTAGATATTTCTATGGTCTTTCCCTTTCCCTAACTGTAAAAGACAAGATATTACAATAGTTGTGAAGCATATGGAGTAGATGCAAACTATTGTAATGTTCCAGTTCTTAGATTGCTGCTATATTCCCCTTGATTACTATATAGTTTATAACTTATAGGTATGCATGCATATGCTTTTATATATAGCTTCTATTTATATTTATATATTATATAGTTTGTTTATATATGGTTTAATGTAGCACAAATACTCTATTTTTAAAAATGTATAAGGTGGAAAGAAAGGGAGTGATTTCTTTGCTCTTCCAGCCTACAATAGTCATCAAATTTAATGTGTTTTGCTAAGAAATCACAGAGTTTGGAGGTGTTATTTACCTAATTATTTGTGGTGTTCACATATTTAATAATTACATAATATCAACTTAAGAAAAATTCAATTCATTATTCTCATTGATTGATCTTGAAATATTGTCTGCCCTAGGTATCTACCATAAAATTTGGCTTAAAATAATAGTCAGTTTATTATATCTTAAGATTTTGAGGTTCAAACTTTGATCAGCTGTGGGGTAATTCTGTTTCTTATGTCATTGTTGGAATTCACCCATTGCTATTCAGCTGATAGTAGGGTTGATGTGAAGGTTTGAGACTATTTTCACCCAGAAGTGGTATCTGCTGCATTGGGTCCTATGTAGCTTGACAGCCTCAGGTGGTTAGCATCTTATAGGAGTCTCAGGCACCCAAGAGCAAGTTTCCCAAGGAGAGAGATGGAAGCTCCAGGGCATTCTAGGTTTGAGGTTTACCTGGTGCCTCCTTTGCTATACCCTGCTGGGTAAAGAGTTCACATTCCCAGATTCAGATCCACCTATTTTTGAAGATGTTAAAGAATTTACATGCATATGGTTGAATCATGGTACTTTGTAAACACATATAGCATTACTATATCATTATTTTATAAATTCTATACATCCACATTCTTTTACAGTCCTTTTTTTGAGAAGTCTCTGCATCTCAGACCATAAACTGGTAAATTTCCCAGAACACATAATGAGGCTTTGGATAAAGGCACCCTGTACTTTCTCTCTTTATTTTCTTTGTGTGTCCCGCCACTACTCAACCTTCTTTCTTTCTTAATTTCTTTTTTGAGTATTCTTTTACATATTTATTATTATTATTTTTATTTGTTCTAATTGGTTATACCTGATAGAACACATTTTGACACATAATAATGGCTATCTCATTCTACAGTCCATCCCATTCCCACAGTCCCACCCCCTTCACTCCCCTCTGCATAATCCAGAGTTTCTTCATTATTCCCTAACACACACCCCACCCTCCACACACACTATGGATCAGCATCCACTTATCAGAGAAAACATTTGACCTTCAGCTTCTTGGGATTGGCTTATTTCCCTTAACTTGATATTTTCTAGTTCCATCCATTTAGCTGCAAATGCCATAATTTCATTCTTCTTTAAACTGAGTAAAATTCCATTGCAAATAGGTACCACATTTTCTTTATTGATTCATCTGTTGAAGGGCATCTAGGGTGGTTCCATAGTTTAGCTAATGTGAATTGAGCTGCTATAAATATTGATGTGGCTGAGTCACTGTAGTATGCTGATTTTAAGTCCTTTGGGTATAAAGCGAGGAGTTGAATAGCTGGGTCAAATGGTGATTCCATTCCAAGTTTTCTGAGAAATCTCCATACTGCTTTCCAGAATGGCTGCACCAATTTGCAGTCCCACTAGCAATGTATGAGTATACCTTTTTTCCCACATCTTCACCATCCTTGCTTGTATTCTTGATAATTGCCATTCTGACTCAAGTGAGATGAAATCTTAGAGTAGTTTTGATTTGCATTTCTCTAATTGTTAGAGATGATGAACATTTTTTCAAATGTTTGCTAATAAATTGTATTTCTTCTTCTGTGACATGGCAGCCCTCTTTCATTGGTAAAAATTGCAAACTTTCTGTTGTAAAACATCAGACACATAGAACTGACAATACATGTTGATTACTTCTAGGTGTTGTTCAGTGCAAGTAAGGCTGCAGAAAAGTCCTGGCCTATGCCCAGGCTCATCTCTAGATGGCAGGGAGTTGTGTCACCTGCCTGCTATATTGTTTGCCTTTCTTCTCCTTGAGATTCTTTTCTAGCTGCACAGTTATTCCTTATTCTACCTTGACTTTGTTCTCCTCCCATCTCACTCTCCAGAGCTTCTAACAACCCTGTTACAGTCAAGAAGGCAATTAATAAGTTTTCTACTATTTCTTCCCCCTTTTCTTTTCTAACTTACACTGTTGTCTCCTATTAGGCTGTGCTTCATCTGCTCCTTGCTCTTATTCCCACTTCCTTACTTTCTATCTTACTTTGTATCTTACTTTCTTTCCTTACTTCCTTACTTTCTATCTTCTTTACTTTAATCTAGTCTTCTATGTCTGGAAGACTTATAAAATATTATGAAAATTTCAAACATGAACCCTGGTATCCCCATGACTTGACTACAATTATCAACTCATTGTCCATAAGATTTCATCTTTCTAGTGTCTGCACCTTTTACTTTTGATGATATCACATCCAATTGGGCTGCATAGGTTTCAAAGAGGCTTAAGAAAGAGCCTGAAGTACAAGACTTGTGAATTATTGGTGAAAATTTTAGAGATCAGTGACTGCAATAGTGCAAACAGAGAGCACCGCCATCCCTCAAGGTGCTTCATCAAGCAGTGTCTACTCTCCCCCAGGGCATTTTGTCCAAAAGTGACTGGATGAACCAGTAACATGTATCTTTTTATAGTTCCCTCAATTATATGTCCATGCCCATCCAGAGAGGAGTTTTGTATGTTAGGCAGCAGGATCAGTAACATCAGCATTAGCTTGCTTAGTTTACTTATATGGCCAACATCTCAAGGGTCAACTGTCTTGGCATACATGCATACAGGTAAGAAAAGTGTTTTAGTCAGCTTTTTCATCACTGAGACCAAAAGATAGAAAGCACAATTTTAGAGTAGGAAAAGTTTATTTGGCAATCACAGTTTCAGAGTTCTCAGTCCATAGATGGTTTATTCCACTCCTCAGGACCCAGGATGAGGCAGAACATCATGATGGAAGAATATGTCAGAGAAAAAGGTACAAAAACATGGTCACCAGGGAGCAGAGGGAGAGGGAGAGAAAGGAGAGGGAGAGAGAAAAACAGAGAGAGTTAGAGAGACTTCTAAGCAAAGGGAAAATATATACCTTAAAGGCATACCCCAGGTACTTACCTCCTTCAGTCATACACTACCTGCCCATAATTAACACCCAGTACATATCAAGGGGTTAATGTACTGATTATATTAAGGCTCTCATAACCCAATCATTTCACCTCTAAACTTTCTCACATTGTCTCACAATGAGTTTTTAGGGGACAGTTAATATATAAACCATAATAGTTTATATTGATATTTGTAATGCCCATTTGAAATATAGACTTTTCACTTATTGACTTTGATGTTACATCTCTTTCTCTGATCACAAAAGTAACACAGTCTTCAATCAAGTCAACGTAAAGGCCAGAAGGAAGACACAAGAAAATTTCATCATAGAAGCCTTCCCTCACATCCCAAAGAGCTAAAATCCATGCAGATGATTTACAGGATTAGCATTAAAATCAGTGGAAATTAGGAATCCTTCATCCCATCCTCTTTTCCATTCTGCTTTCAGATGATTAATATTCTGGTAAAGAAGTCTACGAGTTTCACTGCACAGAGATGAAAGACTTATATGTATACATTAGGAAAATATAACACAAAATGTCTGCTATCTACTCACAATAAAAGAATCATCAGTTTATCAACCTAAGGGCAAAGGGCTGATAAGTCTTTCCTGTTTTCTAATGGACTGAATGATTTTAATCAGAGGGTGGAACAAATTTTTACTTATAAAGCCCTATTAAAGAGAAAGAGAAGTCTGAGGAAATTTCAGTACAATGAAATTCTCAATTTTCACTTCATTTGGTGTTTTATTGCCTATTTATTTCTTACAAAGCATAGGTACCAGGTGCCTAGACAGAGAAAGCACTAAAATTAAGATCTATATGGTTGAAAGGAAAATTGAAGTATATCATAGAAATACTCTGTAAGATTCAGTTTATTTTTTTAATCTATCCCTATTCACATAGAACAGAACCTGGCCTGCCCAGAATCTTCCAAAAAGAGTAGCAAGAACACTATTATTCAAAAACTATTTAATTATCTCTTAAACACTTCTAATATCTATTCTGTAAAGGCTGTTCAACTGACCAGTCCTGTTCCACATTATTTTGTAGGATTTTTATTACTTTTTAAATTATTTTTAGTAATTATTCAACTAGCATTTTATAAAGTTTAAGCCTGAGCATATACATTCATCAAAATGCACCTCTGACGAGCCAATATTAGACCAGTCTGGAAACACCTAATATATTGTGAATTTTTTCCTCTCCTATGTTTTCAGTGTGAATTCTAGCACATATTTCTTGCTCCTGGATTTTTATACTTCTACCTCTGATTTATCATTGTGAGAAACTTTTCAATCACAGAGAACTGAGGCCCCCTCATGCTGCTCCTCAAAATGGGCTTCTTGATTAGAAATGCAAGAAATCATGTCTTGAAGGAGCAAGCCAAGGCACCAAGTCACCTCCAGGTACTCTCATTACCTATATCTTGCACCTATCTAGTCCCTTTTTCATTTTCTGTTTAACTTGGCATCAACTGTGTACCTTGTAAGACTCTTCAGCTTTAGGTCCCCCTGGGCTCATAGTCTCTCAGTTATTCGAAGCACAAATGTCAGAATCAGGCTTGTCCTTTGCAAAGCAGGGCAATCTCATTACATACCAGGGTGGGGAAGCAGAGGATTAATCAAATGAGTTTTATGGTAACAAATCTGAGTAGGGAGACTCAGCAGGGATTTTATTAAGGGAGGAGAATATTCTCCAGATGACAGTCCGTGTGTGGCAGGGTGGGGTGAGGGTTTGAGGTGGAACAAATAACTAAATCGGTCTCATGAATGATATTTATATGGAAAACATGTAATATAGATACAGTATATTTGTCATTTTTTTTTCCTTTTCTACTTTAAATGTGAAGTAACTCAATAGTCTCTTGTGTATTTTACATTGGGGAATATTTTTCTTGTAAGACAAAATAACTCAGTATTAGATCACTTGAAGATGTGTCTTAAATATATCATTTTTTAAAAAAATGGTTTGTTGTGCTGAAAAATTTTGAATGCCCTCTAGCTGGGTAAAAAAAGGATAAGGGACATGCAAACTAATAAATATCACTGTGTATTTAGCTTTCCTGACTCTCCGGAATCCTGCGAGGTTTGGCTATTAGCCCTGGACTATCATTGTGTATTTAAAACAAATGAAAAGAACTTATTGTTTTTTGTCTTTTGTTTCTTCAGAATTTAGTGTCTGATACCTAACATGTATTTGTTGTTTTTTTTAATTGAAATAAACTTCAGAATGCCTATAAAATGCAAAGTTTTGTAGGAGGTAGTGGCTCCCCAATAACTAACACAGAAAGCCATGCCCTCAAGAGAAGACAGGAAGGAAACAGACAATCCAATATAAAATGATGAATGATAAATAAATACAGCATAGTTTCTGTGCCCTCATCTTAGTTCAGGATGTTATAACAAAGAACCATCTACTGAGTATCTTAAACAACAAAAATATATATATATATTTTTTTTTTCATTCAAAAATATATTTTTGACAAATTCTAGAAAATAGAAGTTCAAAGTCATGGTAGTGTGGTCCAGTTCTTGGTGAAGGCCCTCTTCCTGGTTTAGAGTTGGCTACATTCTGATTATATCTCAATATATACATTCTGGCAGAGAGAAGAGAGAAGCTCTCCAGTGACTCTTTTCTGAAGAACCTACTACCATTCATAAGGGTTCTGCCCTATGAGCTGATTACCTCCCAGATTCTTCCTTTCTTAACACCATCTCAAGTAGGAATCAGGGTTTAACATATGAATTTTGGGGGCACATAAATATTCAGTTCAAAGCACCTTACTATATACCAGACCCTATTCAGAGTACTTTGTGTATGCTGACTTATCCACATTTTTATTTTAATTCTCCAAGTCAGGTTTGGTTATCATCCTTACCTTATTAAAGATGAAGAATTACTAGCACACAGAGATGGCATAACTTGTTTACATCAGTATATGATAAGGACTGCTGTTCTGAACTTAGTATCAAATGCTTATACTGAGTAGATAATTTACATGAGCATGACAAGGGGCAGTATATGGATGATCTTAATGAAAGCAATTAGATGCTCTGGCACAAGCTTTTTCCTGCATCTACGTTGTTTCTATCAAGATTCCTCAATTTGTAATATATGTACAAGAAGTCAGCTCCTGATTATAAGCTCTGTGGTGTCTTCGTTATATATTTTTTTTGAACTCTGCATGTTGAGACATTTTTAACTAGACCTTACTGCACAGAACCTCCTGCCATTTGTGAGCTTAGCTCATTAAATATTTGTTAACGGGCTGAGAAGCCTAGTATCTGACCCCCCAAACTTTACATTGCAAAGACTTAGGAATGAAGAAGCTAATTGGAGTCTAATTTAAATTTTGAAAAACTTACTCAGTGGTTACATATACATCTCTCCCCTCACAGTTTATCTTTCATTATTTATAGTGAATTCCTTCTCATTCATATAATTTGCTCATTGTGGCATAAACCTAGAGAGCATCCATGAAATATGCACACTAACCGTTGGTATGCCATCAGATTTATTACTCAAAAAATATTTCTCCAAACTATATTCACATCAATAAGCTCCTTTTATAGAGTCTTTGTCATTTTATTTTCCTTAGTAAATCTAATAATATGATTAGAGTTGCTCAGATAATCTTCCATCTCAAGGTTTTATTCATTTCTGATTCATTGTGTCTATTATTAAACCCAGCTGTTGATGTTTTTGAACAAACTGATTTCTGAATTAACTCTACATTGTGTTCTATAATAACCCCACTTCAGTATTACCATGGGTTGCTCCCAATTTACTTTTAGATAATTAAAGCCTCTCTTTATTTCTATCTAAGTTTCCTGTTTTATTTCCCAGAACACAAGGATGTGATTTCATTCATGTTGCTCTAGGGGTCTAAAGTTGATAATCATTTTTCTACATCTGCCCTCATCAGTGTCTGCTTGCAATATATGTTGCTATATCCCCACCCCTTGGCTTCTGCTCATTAGCATTCACATTCCTACTGATATATTATGTTTTTCTGCCACAAGCCATTCCTTGTTGTTTTCCTATAAAGTCGGTACCTTTGCATCACAATTGTCCTAATTTCCCTAGCATATTAGATATTTTCCACATATTGACTTGTTTATGATGATTATTTACATATGAATGCATCTGCTTCAGAACTGATGACACCTTTTACTGAAATATGAATATATATATATATATATTTTCAATATCAGAATAAGCAATTTGCAAGTGAGTATAGGGAGAGAAGGAAATGTAGGTCATCACACAAAAATTCCTGCTTGTTTCTCTGTTATTTTCATAATGAAAACTTGAAACCTATTAAAATTTATACATTATTTGTTAAATCAGAACAAAGAAAAAGTGGTTGAGAAAATTATCATATTCAATATATTCTAATAGAGATTTGTTTTTAGAATGATGTACCTGTAATTATGCATATGTATCTGAATGTATACTTATGCAGATATAGGTGTACTTTAAATACAATAGAACTTATGGGTTTACTTTTCACTTGTAATTACTTTATATTAATAATTAACTACTTAAGATTTTTTAGTGAATATGTATGTCTTCAATGACAAAATAAAATCATAGAATTTTTGAATAATATGTAGAATCACTAGTTTTCTGTATGTGGATTTAGAATGAATGTGTCTGATATGAGTCTCCCAGATTTTATTAATCTCCTTTAATAAAATACCATTATTTTCTGGATGACAAATATGCAAATTTCTCAGGAAGACTGTCATTAGTAGTTTTATTGTAAAATAGGAATTGGAATACATACTTGATATAGGTAGGAGATTTCTCTAAAAGTAAAAGGCAGTATCTCATTATGTTTCTTGTGTCAGTTTGTTCTTTAACAAATTTCTTATCTAATTTTGTGATTACCAAAATAGTAATATCTATGCTGAAAAAGTCCATATTCCTAAAAGTTAGGAAGGTGTACTTTAAGATTGTACAGATGAATTTAATACTACATAATAATATAAAAACACTTCGTTTCTTGGAGACACCCAAACCTCAATACTGTCCCATAATTTATAGTGAGCAAAAATCTACCTGCCTTTAATTTAGCATCTTTAAAAATGTATATTAGTACATTTTGCCTTTCCAAGAATAAGATTTTCTTCATTCTTTTAAATAACTCTGTAATAATATGTACTTGAAGGAATTAGATTTTAAGTCAGTACTCCAGATTTTCCACTTACATGCCAGTTCATTCTACCATGTGAAATATAAGAATCCCTATTACCAAATGTAAAGCCTTTCTTGGAAAGCTTTTCTATTTTACAAAAGGGAGAGTTGGGAAAATACTTTTTTAAAACTTTAATGCTCCAGTCACCTGGTAGGAGGGGGCTGAGATAGTAAGTGGAGAATTTTCAGCCTTGATTTTAGAAAGCCTAAGAAATCTAAGCCTATGAAGAGGATTTAGAGGTTGACATTTGAGTCTAGAGACTTTACAGTACCTAGAGTGTAAAATATTTCCTATACTGTAAGTATCTCAATTTTGTAATATTTAAGAAGGATGCAGATATGAAAACAAAGTCATTTTTAACAATTACCACAAAAACATTTCATCATAAAAGTCCAGTTTTTTGATGTTTTTCTTAATATTATCGACAATACAAAAGTGAAAAGGAGTCTGTGTTTAAGGGAAGATTGAATAGACCTACTTAAAATACATACATAGGTTGAATGTAGGAAAATTTGAAAAAATGAGTTTGAATATGTAGGACAGTTTTGATATGAGCATTCTATATTTTCTTTATTTTTGTTTTTGTTTTACTACAATCTTCTCTATCCTTTGGAATATAGTGTTTTTCCTAATATAATTTGCAATCATCAATTTTCTTGTATCTTGGTATATGTAACCCAATGATATTTATTTTTAATCAATGAGAATTAAAAAATTAGTTGTAAAACTTTTTTTCGTATTTTTCAGTAAGAAGATACATTTCTAAATCACTGAAGTTTTTCAGAATGTATTGTAACCTTTTCAAATACTTGATATTTGTCAATTTAATTTTGACTCTAAAAAGTCAAAATTTTCTGGTTCTCAGTTTTCAAAACCAATAGTTAAGTTGATCATTTAAAACCACTATCCTGTACTAAATGGTGATCAACGTATTGACCTGTTCCTTAACATGATTTTCAGTTTAAATTTTAAACGATAATAAAAAATATTACTGACTGTTTCTTTTAGTCTTTAAGCAGGAGAAAACATTTTTTATACTTTTCTGTACCTGTCAGTGAAAAATGTCAGTGTGAACCAGCGACACTATATTACACTCTTTGTTTGTATGTTTTGTTGCTTTACATACAAGGTTTTCCTTATAGTTTATTTCTCCCTAAGAGGCGGCACTTTGTTAATATGGCTGTGTACAATTTTCTGACAAGTGCTGAACCTACGCTAACAAAAAATGGTTCTTATTTATGATGTGTCAAATTACTGTTCTGAGAGTAGACCTTTTAGGTTGCATTCAGCCTTTAATTTGACTGAATTTAAATGGAATAAAATGCCTTTTAGTTGGGCCTTGGCTGGCATATTATATATCTCATTTCAATGAAAAACATTCACATGCAAATACGGTTTGTTTGGAGTGAGGACAAATGCGACTATCATGACTGATGAAGGCTTTTGATCACAGTTCTACACACTGAAACCTTGAAAAAGAAGAGGCTATTTGGACTGGCATCTGCAATCCCATGAATTATTTAGTTCACATTATTCATAAATCTCTTTGAAGAGGAGGTTTTATGAGGTTTTAAGGAGGAGTAGTCTTAGTTGTGTTGCCAGTTTCAATGTATGCTGTAAGTGCCTGCCTGCATAGAATCACTTTCTTTAAATGCTTAGTCTTCCACAGCCTGGAAAGTGTGTTACTCTAGTACACCAGCAAGGTAATCTTGTAGCTCTTAGGAAATGGAATCACATGCCCATCCCTTCTTTACTCCATCTACCAAGGTCTATTACTACAGAAAAATGAAATGAGCGCAATTTGGAGCATTTCATGCAGAGTATGTGTAGAAGTAGAGCTTTTCTACAAAACACGTTTTCTATTCCAGCTTCACAGCAGAGCAATCTGAACACACTCCTTCCTCCCAACACCATGACTCCCCTTTCCTCTGGGCCTTTGCACTGACATTGCTGTCTGCAAAGACATCTCTTGCCCCAGATTTCCAACCAGCTTCGTCTAGCTGGGGAATTGATTTTAAAACTTAATCCCACTGCTGTTGACATATCCCTAGTTTTACACTTTAAGTTTTATTTATATTACTCTGTACTTAGTTGTTTCCTTTCCTACATGATAAAATCTCCCATGACAGGGACTTGTATTAATCATATTCTTTGTCCAAGTACATCATTATCCCTGAATTTATACTGTATGTTCAATAAGTGGCTCTTAGATTATCTTAACCTGAATTATACTCAAATTATATCTCCAAAATGGAACAATGGCTATATTTTACATTGTTTTCAGTTTATATAAAGAACTATAACTTCAAAATTATTTCCACACCTGAGTCATTGTGGGAAGTTGAATGTTAGGTAGTACTTTGGGAAAAAAATCTTCCATTCATGGATCTTGCATTGGCTTTTGACTAGCACAGGGTGTGACTCATGTTCAGGCCTTGTTTTCGGAGAGTGAATCAGAATTCTCAGTGGTAGTTTGCTCACTTCAGTTTTTAAGCAATACTGTCAAAGTTTTAAAATTAATGAACAGTTGCAGTTTATGCTTCTGACTAGCTATCTCAGCCTTTTAATTTAGAGTTCACAGTATTTGACAATGCCAGAAGGGGAGTTAGAATAGATAATATTTAACCATATCTTCCAACTCTTAAGATTCTCTGATTGTCTGAAATTATCCCAGGTGGGATTTTAGGTTTAACAGTAGATTCAAATGCAAACAACCTGAATAAATTTAGTTATAGTTTGACTATTTAAAAATCCTGAGAGCTGATTGTATCTTTTTTTCTCTCATAAATATAATTTTCGGTAAATGAGTGGGACTTGTCAACATATTTATTAATATATATATATAAACTGTTTTTGAAAATTATCAAAAATGACATTGTGACACAATATATACTTTCCAAGATAGATGGATTGTATAATCCTATAGAGCAGATAAATCAGAACATGACTACTGAAAATCAAGAGTTTTAGTATAAGGAAAAGATTTTTGTGTTGGGACTTGAAAAATTTGGAAACTTCTTGATCCTCTCATCAGTAGCTGGATAATATTGAGAAAATTTCTTACTGTCCCTCAGGCCTAAGTTTCCACATACTCAATTTGGAATTTACCAGTGCCAGACCTTAGAATTTTTTGTGACTCCTTATATAATCATAGATGTGGAAAAATTTAATTTAAGAGCATTACATTACTTGTCAAATTGTCAGATTTAATAATATTAGTTAACACTACAAAATTTATGGTAGACCATTTTTTGTATAAGGTTACTTAAAGAATTTATTTTCAGTTTGATTTAGTGCAGTTGTTGATTGTTGTAGGCTATTTACTTTTTCAAATGCACATTTCTAGATCTCATTGGTATGTTTGAATATGCCTTTCCTTCAAAGTTTCAGCCAAAGTTATTATTAGGTTTCTTTACGAATGTGGCTGTTACAGACATTTAAACCTCAAAGCAGAATGTATCAGTTTAAACAACAGCAACAAACAAAAATAATGACCATCTAACTTCTTTAAGATTAGGTATTTTATTAAAATATGAACTGTCATATAATCATTATATTAAAAACTGTATATTGGTAAACTTATAACTCTATGTAGTATTTTATATATAAAATGCCATGATGGTATTAGAAGCAAAATAGAATCTGTTTTTCCTGTAGCACACAATATGATGCCATCTCCCCACCTGCTTGCAGTAGCATTTTCAATTTATTATTATTATTTTTATATATTTTTATTTGTTTTTATTAGTTATACATGGTAGTAAAATGTATTTTGACATTATACATATATGAAATATAACATCTCATTCTTCCAAGTTGTACATGATGTAGAATTGCATTGGTCATTTAAAAACATATGTACATAGGATTGTAATGTCATATTCATTCCACTCTCTTTCCTATTCCCATTCTCCCTCCCTTCCCTTCATTCCTCTTTGTCTAATTCAAAATACTTCTATTCTTCCCTAACCACCATGCCCTATTGTGAGTTAGTGTCTGCATATCAGAGAAAATATTTGGCCTTTGGTTTTTTTTGGATTTGACTTATTTCACTTATTATGATACTCTCCAGTTCCATCCAGTTATTGGCAATGCCCAAAATTTCATTCTTCCTTATGGCTAATATGCCATTGTGTACATATAGCACATTTTCTGTATCCATTCATCTGGTTGGTTCCATAGTTTGGCTATTGTGAATTGAGCTGCTATAAACGTTGATATGACTGTATAATTAGTATGCTGATTTTAAGTCCTTTGGGTATAAAACAAGGAGTGGGTTAACAGAGTCAAATAGGGGTTCCAATCCAAGTTTTCTGAGGAATCTCTGTACTTGCAGTAGCATTTAGATATTCTAAATGAGCACACAGAATATACTTCTGCATCATTTACTGTCCTGATCAAAAAAGTTTTTTTTTCTCTTTTCAGTGACAAATTTATTCCAAATTGCATTTTGATTATAATTTCAGATTACATGAATCCAATGTTAACATAAAATAGTGATCCTGGTTTTCTTGAGGGAAACATGTTTTGTATTCATAATTGTTTCATATTCATAATTGTTTTCATTTAGACTTCCTTCTAAAATATTTACACTGTTTTAGAGAGGGAGACAGTTCGTGACATTCCAAGATATTTGTAACTTAATTGGCTTCCACATGTAAAATATGAGTGGCTCTTTAATGCACTGTAATTATGTAGTTTGTAATTACAATTGTTGTCACGTGTCCCTGCAAATCCCTATGTCATTTTGACATTATATTTTAATAATGGACACTGTTTGAAATAACTTTTCCCCAAATGCTCTTTTAGGCAAAGTTTGTGATAAATGTCCAATGAAATTTTCCATGAAATTAGTGTGCAGAAGGTTTTGTAAGTACACTAAATAGGTTTTCTGAAAGTGAACTCTTAAGACCATTTTTCATTATATTTCCATATGACCCAAATAATGTTACCTATTGACATTTTATCAATCAGCATAAACTATGTTAGGTCACTCCTTCCTTTGCAAAATTGAAATAACGTCATAAATAAAGTTCTCAGAGAATATTTGACTCAGATAAAAAGTTCAGACCACATAGCTATTTCCTCTAATTAATCAATGATTCATGTTGATTAACACTGTTTTTGACATAGGAATCTAGTTCACGTTTTTTTAAAAAAATATATATAGCTTATAAAATAATTTTTATAATATGTATTTTTAATTTTTCATATGTTCCTAAGATGGGCCAAACTATGACATACTAACTATATGTTTTTTAATTGTCTTGAAATAGATTTATGACAACTTTTTTACACTGCTAAAATATGTCATGCATATTCCTTGCTTTTTGTGGATTTCAAATATGAGCTGTAGTCATAGAGGATCCTCAATTACTCAACATTTGTTATGCCTTGAATAAAATGTAGATTATATTGCTTGAACCATATTCTGTAACCTAAAATTCACTTTATGATTAGTATTACTATATCAATCAAGATAGAATAATTCCTATTGGTCCAGAGAACTAATGAACATAATAAAAATAATTATACAAAATCACTGATGATATGAATATAGAATAAAGGTGTTTCATATAAAGCATATAAAGCAGAATATACCAAAAGAAGATGCCTCTGAGGTTCTCCATAACACAATTGCCACTGCTACCAAAATATCAGTAGACTAGTACTTACTTACCTGTTTATAACTGTATTAATAATGTCATTTCTTTTTCTGTTACCTATTAAGATATGAAGTAACAGTGCATCTATATGTCATGAAGCCTTAGTTATAGTATATTATAGAAAAACTATTGGACATCCTGTCTAAAGAATTTGAAAAATGGCATTTCTAAATGAGTGCATTTCCTCCATTTGGTTTCTGAAAGTTATGGAAAGTAAAGAAGAATTTAAGTGTTCCTTGGATCAGCATTCCTTAGGGTATGTTGTGCCTGAGTCCTCACAGTGTTTTAAGGAATCATGACCTTACCTGAAGTGTAAGTCACAATAAGATCAGAGGAGTAGCAGTAGAGAATTCGACATGGTGGCTGATGCATAACATTCTGGAGGTCACCTTTCATCTTGCTCTAGCTCCTCACTGAAGACATATCTAGAGGGCAAAATCAAGCATTTCTTGGGGCGTATATGCTTATGCATGGAGGAGCTTGACCTTTCCAGTTAAAATGATTATGTTTTCATCTCTTGGGATTTAAACATGTTACCTGAAGCCACACTGAAGCAGATTAGACAGACTCTTGAAAGTTATTCCTACCTACATTTTATATTTGCACTTTTCCAGATTTAACCCATTATGTAGCATTTAGGAGTTTGGGAACATTTACTTTATATTTCATTCATGACAATTTGCTTGAACATGTTAGGAAAAATCAGTAGCACACGGTCCTGTGTTTCATACCTCTATTTAGTGATTTTCCTACTTAGACCTCTGGAGTCTATGTTAGTTGCATATGGAACTGTTGCATTTTATACCAGTGCATCAGTCAATAAATGTCTTTACTGGGTGATACTTTGGTTCTTCATTAAAAGTAATTTTCATCAATAATTCAGAGTCCAGCAATTATTCTTCCTAGGAAAAAATTAAAAGTACTAAATTATCAATATTTTATTAAGAACTTAGAAAACTGTTATAATTATTGTGCATGTGGTTTTGCAAAAAATTTTTCCCTATCCACATATACAAAAGCACCTGTATACATAGTGAGAATATTATGTCATATACTTTTTTAAATACCACCCTTCAACTGTAGAAAGTGAACTCCTAATATTAGATGCTGCCATCTTACTACTGATTGTACATGACAATAAGAGATCTTTGGTGGCTCAGAAATTATTCAAACAAGCATATTTAGTTACCACAATACAGGAATCCCAAACTCTTAGAATGTACACTGGTAAGAGTGAACTCACATAAACTACAGACTCTGGGTGATCATGATGTGTCAGGTATGTTCATCAGTTGTAATGAATGTTCCACTCCCAGTGGGGGTGTTGACAGAGAGCATATGGGAAATCTCTGTACCTTCCTCTCAAGTTTTCTGTGAATCCAAAATAACTCAGTAAATCAGTCTTAAAAACAGTATTCAAATAACCATCTATAATTACTTTACTGTTTCACCACTGCTAATATGGGCACAAAAATATTTATTTACATATGCTTAAATTAGTAAAATGGAATGCATTTGAAATAAAATAGGGAGTAAAAATTCTAATTAGGGTAGTAATTCAACAGAAAAAAATTGAGTGTATTATATTCAGAAAATAGAAAATGTGATCAATCTCACTGATTTGGGGAGTTATTTTTAAGGATATGTTTATAAACATTTCTTTCATCTAATAGCATTGCTGTAAATGGCAACATATAATTAAGTACATATATTAAATCCATCAGTTAAATTTGGCAGCTGAGGATTTGGGGAATAACATGAAATGAAGCAAATTTTCAATAATGTATTTTGTTCAGGTATAGATTTTAGATATTTCTAAAATAGCTCCAGAGTTTAGTAGTATAGAAATAAAACACACATCAAAAGTTGTCCATGTACTTTATTTATTGAGACCCTTTTATGTCTGTAGTTTCTCCAGGCTTTCATAATATTATATGGCTGAAATATCTAAGGTTTTTCATTTATTTTATAGTATCTTCTAAAGGCATGAGATTGAATCCTACTTTTTGACTTGAAAATCTGTATGTTTACCTACTGGGGCAAAAGCCATATGCTATAGGGAATTGTGAATCATAAGAAAGAGATTTAGAAATTGGTAGTGACTCATGAAGTTTAAAGAGATTTTTCACAGCAAAAGAAATAAATATAGAATAAGATTGTACAAATATTTTATATGTAAACTCAGTGTTGGAAGAATAGAAATAGTGGAGAGAAAAATATGCTAGATATTTTAATACAGTTAATTTTGAATTTATAGAACACAGAAGCATCAAGGAGAAATAATTATATATTTTACTGAGTTCTCAAAATACACATGAACAAAGTTAAAAGTTTAAAATGATGTTATATTGCATCTGTCTTTGAAGGAAAATGATTATATTAGATAGAAAGTTACTAAGATCTCAAAATTTTAAGACAATTTAATAAAATTACTTCAGTGTTACCTATTTGAATTGTGCATACTATAAATAATTTACTCACAAGATAAATTGACCACACCCTATTTATAAATATACATAGGCAACAAATATCATTTTGTTTAATTCACACTATCACATTCGATCATATTAAGGGAAAAGTGGTGCTAAGAAATGATACTACTTAAAACTGTTATATTCCTAGATTTTTATTTGATTTCCTAGATTTTTATTTGAATATGTGATGTATTTTAAAGTTTTTATTATCAAAAATGTCAAACATATAAATATGTAAGAAGCAATAAATATAAATCCTAGAATTATTTTGAAATAAATGTCAATTAACAGAGTAGTTGTCATAATTATTTAATTGTTTAAAAAATAATGAATTTAAACAAACAGTCGTGATATTATCTCATCTGCATGTTAACAAAAATTCCCTAACCTAATGTAATATCCAATGTTCAAATCAGGATCCAGAGAAGTCTGTATGTGACAATTAGTTGATTTATCTCTCTTCTCTTCTTTTGGCACTGCTGAAGATTGAACTCAGGTTTTATGCATACAATGTATGACTCCACCACTGAGAAGCACCTCCAGTTTGCAGGTTCTTCCTTCAATTGATGTTTTTCCCCTGGAATGTATTTAGTAGGTGAAACAATAGCCAAAATTATATATGGTTTCACAATTCAATATCTAACTAATTGCATTGATTTGACATATTTTTTGTCCCTGTACTTACTGGACATCTGACATTTAATGTGAGACATGATTGTATCCAGGTTTGTTTATTTTGGCAAAATGACTTAGTTATATCTTTCCATGAGAAAGCATAGGGTTGGTTGTCTTTTTTCTAATCCTGGTAATCCTTGCTCAATTATAAGAATTGCTTAGGGATTATAAAATGGTGATTTTCTAATTCTATTATTTTCTATTTACTTCTTGGTTAAATTATTTTCATTAAAAGAAATTTTTGCTCATCAAATATTTGGTCCATCAGGGTATATCTTCAATAGAAAATGCTTTTTGCAAAACATTTTGAATATCATTTTCACACTTTTTTCCTAGTATGAAATTTGTGTGATTATTAAAAAAGAAAAACTTGTGAAACTAAATTAAAGTCACACTTTTCTAAGTCTTCAGATACTAATGAGCCTTAGGGAAAGAAATTCTAGTGTTTAGATGATGGTACTTGATAGTTAAGTAAGATGTTATTTTAAATAAGTCTCAGGTAATTAGTGAAAAAGTGTGTTTTACTCTGTTAGAGGTGATTGGAGAAAACAAGAAAGAGAAAGAAAAGAAGGTAGCTATCTAACTCTACAAAGAAGTTTTAATTTCCATATCTTTAAACACTATAATAATGTGGTACTGATACTATAAATGTGGTAATACTGCCCCTTTTCAAATTACTTACTTAATTTGTAAAAAGACATCAAAATTATCTGGTATTGATTAATACTACTGATATACCACATCAAATGATTCTATTTTGACAATGGATCTAAGATACATATGTTCATCTAGTGTGGTGTTTTAGTTGTGAAATTGGTATTGCAAAGTTTTATAATACAGAGAAAATCATTTGTCCATTCTCAGCTAGAATTTGTAATGTTTTGGTTCTCCTCATTTGTATTGTATTTTCCCTGGGATGTAGTGGCAAGACCATTCTCATTTATTTGTATAATTTTTGCTGTGCACTCTCAGTAATGTTTTCATATTTTAAAACTTTGTATCATACTATCTGCCAAGAGCAATGTTTTGCTGTACTTTGTTTCATTGAAGATACATTTGGAACAAGGGATACAACAAAATATTAATTCATAGATGTCAAAAAACTCTATCTCCTTAGAAATTCTAAGCTCTTAAGTTCATTACCTACATTTAAAAGAATAATGGCCCCTTATATACTATTTGCACAAGGAAGGAATAATCAAAAACAGAAGGCAAAAATATCAAAATATTTCAAAAACATTCTCCATAATCATAAAATAAAAAAGGATTCATAATATTTATGGATGTTAATATCAGCTATCTAAATAAATATTAGTAATTTCTAGTAATGTCTTTACTAACTAGTTAGTTACTAAATGTTTCGGTGATAAATGACTTCATAAATATTTCTAAGGCACCAATGAATACAGTAAGTTTTACATTTTTACATATATCACAAACAGTGGTAAAAATATGACAGTAAATTTTAACATAAGAAATAAAATGTATTTATTATTTACATAATTAAAATAATAGGAGATGCTATGCTAAGTGAGATTAGCCAATCCCCAAAATCCAAAGGCCGAATGGTCTCTCTGATAAGTGAATGATGATGCATAATGCTGGGTGGAAGGGTGGCAAGAAGGGAGGAAGGATAGATAGCATAGAGGGAAGGGAGGGGTGGGGTCGGGGTGGAGGGGTAAGAATAATAACAGAATGTGTGACAGACATCATTGCCCTGTCTACATGTATGAATGCTCAGATGGTATGACTCTACTTTGTATACAACCAAAGAAACAATGGCTGGACTCCATTTGTGTTCAATGAGTCAAAATTAAATAAATTAAAAAAATTATAAATTAAAAAAAAGAATAGGAGAAATGTGACTAGATAGGTAAAATTTGAGGTGTGTGAGACCATGCCTCCATGCCTATTTATAGTCCCTGTGATTCATTTTGAGAGAGATTACTTTAGAGTCTCCAAAATTCTTCAAAAACTTAAAAAGAGCACTACCTCTTGTAAATAGTCAGACAAGCATTTCCCTCAATAGGACTTATTAACCAAATGGGTAACATAATGAGTTAATTTAACTTTTACTTTTTGAGTCTTTGTGTTGGAATTTTTAGGGATTAGTGTTAGTAATATAATGACAAATATTATCTAACTATTCAGCATTCATATGCAAAAAGTGAGGAAAATTTCATCATTCAGATAAGTTTTCTTCAAACATTATATGCATAAGTTTTCACATGATTAATTTTATGATTATTCTCATTTCTAAATTTAATATTATAAATAGTATCTGAAGAACTAGTGTGAATCAATATAATGTTCTAATTTCAACTTGCTACTTTCATTTTAAAAGTGAAGAATTGGTGATGTCATATCTAAAACTTTTCTCTGGTCAAAATATCTTTAATTCTTTTCATTTTAACTATGAACAGTTAAATTTGCATTTTAAGGTAATTTTCAGTCACTTTTGGGTGGTGTGCAATGTGCACTTTACAATTGACTTATAATTGGACTGTGCTGACAATGGAAAATCTTACAAGTATTGAACATGACATTTATGACAGTATTGCTGTCATCTTGGCTTCTTTTATTGAAAATGCAGAGAATTATAATTGGGCTAACAAGCCTGGTAGCCTGGCCTCTTTCCAATTATATTAACCAGCCTAGTCTAGCATTAGCTGCCTGAACACACAAAGAAACAGGCCTAGAGCTTTTGTTTTTCTTTCTATTTTATTTTGGTACTTGCCTAAAAATCTAAGACAAAAAAATCCTCTGCTTTCATGTAATGTATGAGAACTTTTGATAATTTATCTCCATCCCACCAAGAAATGTAAACATCTACTTTTTCTATCTTTATTTCACTGATTTTGGATAAGACAAAGATTTTAATAAAAGACCCATTGTATTTGTTTCATAGGAGGAACTCATCAATCATTACCTTAAAATTTTGAAAGTTTTAGGTAATTTTTCTTTGAATTTATGTTAAAGTTTTTTTTTTTCAAATGGTGGATTTGATTTTGAAGGGAAATTTCTCTTCACGTGAACCATCAACATTTTGATGCATTATATTTTCTTTGATTTTCAACAAGTATTTTAGCGTGCTGTATAAGAGATTCAGTTTTTTGAAGTCTTAAAAAACATTACAAAGGAAGCCATTAGCAGTTAAAAAATTATTTCTACTGTTTATAATTTGAAAATGCCCTAAAATTCTATCCAGGAATTAAAAACTGAGTTTTTAATGGAAAACTAAATACTTTAGAAAAAATAATCAAAATACATTGTGGTTTTAAATATCTAAGTTTGTAGCATATCAGCTATTAGGATATATTCTTTTATTCTCTTTTTCTGGCTTCTTCAAATTTCAAATCATTAACATACTAGTGCTTTTCCAAATATGCCCAAACCTTCCCTCGAGATATTTAAGATCCTTAATTAGTCAATTTTTCTGTATAGAAGTATGAAAACACCCTGGAAATTTGTCCTACAGAAATTAAACATCACTGCAGCACAGGAGTGGTCTGTAAGGATCTGTGTTTCAGAATTAATAGTAGAAAAAAAAATGCTACAAGCAGCCTATAATTAGAAATAGTCCTTCAGACAAACTATAAGCAATACACAATTATTTTAAAAAGTGAGTTAGAACTCTATGTATTAACCTAAAAAATGTGAGAAAGCAGACTACAAAATAATATGTGAAGTATGATCTTGTATTTCAAAATAAAAGACAAAAAAAATGCATATTTTGGTTACTGGACGGAGTAAGAACTTCAAAGTTTTTAAAATTTGCAATTAAAAATAAGTTAATTTGGGGTTTATAGTTTATTGGGAACTATTAACATTGGCTATTTCAGAAGTTGACATTGGAAGAGAGGAATTTCTGTTTACTTTTTTGTGTCTCCTCTAATTTTTTGATATATTTCAAATTTGTATTAAAACAATAAAGCAGTCACATTTCCTTCATTAAAAAGGGATAGGCTCCTTGGTAAAGCAAATTTAAAAATTTTAGATTTAATATCACATTTTAGTGCCTCTAATGGGTTATTTAGTTATTACAAATAATAGCCTCATGATTAGTTAAAAAAAAATCATAAAACAACTAGTAATTCAATTTTTGATCTTTGAATTAAAAAAAAATTTCACAGTAATATTATAAATCATTCTTCTTCTCCTACTTACATTTAAAGTTGTGCAATAAACAGTAAGTTTAAGGAAAGGATTTAATCCAGGTTTCTTGAAATAATTTTAATTTTATTTAAGTGTTTTTGTTTGAAAAATATTTATTATTTAAAATAAAATATAATAGTAAGTTAGTGTTCATTATCATGTTTGAAAATGAAATTTCCCATATGGAGCCTGGCATTTAAGTAAGCTTTGTCAATATTTTTTTAATTTCAAATAATTTGTAAGAATGAAGTGTAAATTAAAAGTGTCCATACGTAACTCATGGGTACTAAATCTAAAATCTAAATTAAATTGCACTAAAGGTCAGTATACAGAACTAGAGACTATATATTTCCTGATTAAGAGATGGGCTATTTCATTTTTAATATTCTTGAGAAAGTGAAAAAACACTCCCTCCACTTTCGATCTTCATTATCAAATAATATCCAATCAAAGTATAATATATTACTTCAAAAGTGTTTAGAGGTGTCTAATTATGCATTTTGACTAGAAGTCATCCTTTGAGTTAGCAACCGTCCTATAGGGCTAATTAATTTAATTTCCTCATTAAATTTATTTCTGCCCCAAATAGTGTTTACCGCTAGATATAAATAAGCTTCAATTTCTACCTCTTAAGGGAATCATGCCAAATTAAAGTAATGAAGTTTTCAAGTTTCATAGCTGTACGATCAACCAAGTACCAAAATAGCTGGGGTTTAATGAATCATGTGATTTGGGTTGGACTTTGTTGAAGAACTGATGCTTGCAGTTTACTAAGTGACTTGTTACTTAAATCCCAGCACAGCAGGGTGGATTCTTAGAGCACAAATTCTGGGATTTGATATAGATAGGATAGAATTTTAAACTTGCTTTATTTGTGCCGTGTCACCTTCAGTAGGTTAATGGACCTTTCTAACTTTGGGTTTCCACATCTATGAGGCACAAACATCAAAACTTAACTCTCTAAACTGCCATCATCATGTGGAAGATATAGGGAAAGTGCGAAACATCAGTCTTGGCATTTAGTAAAGAAGATTCAGTAACTGGAAATGACCTGCCCTTGTGATTAATTCATACTTCTTGGTTTACATTGTAATTGTTAAATAGTATTAAATATATTTAAAGAGTGGAGCCCACTTGTAATCCCGGTGACTCTAGAGGCTAAGGCCAGAGGATCCTAAGTTTGGGGCCAGCCTGTACAACTTGATGAGACCCTGTCACAAAATAAAAAATAAAAAGAGCTAGAGATGTAGTTCAGTAGTAGAACACATCTGGATTCATTCCCCAGTACCCACCCTCCACAAAATAATAACTATATATAAATAAGTTTTATTGATAATTAGTTAAGGCTTAGAACTAAGAAAAACAGAGAAAGAAAAGCATTCCTTAAAAAAAGTGATGTCTTGTGGGGTTTCAAGTTTGAATGTCCTGTTTGTGTCTCCTGTCTTACTTTTTTACTCATGTATTTCAATAATAAACTAATGAAATATAACAATTGTCATTTTTTTGTTATGGATTCTATTGATATAAAATATGTTGACAATATAATCATAAATGCACTTTTCAATTTCATACTAATAACATCTCTGTTTTCTTGCTAACTAGAAATTCTGTCTAATATCTAATATCTTTGTTTCTTCTTCTTGTGCAACCTTTCCTTGGTACCAGCTGCTGCTTCAAAGAATAAAGTTAAAGGTGAGCCCCTGTCCATTTTGCATGGTTATGATGATTCATTCTTCTGCTTATTCTTCTAAGTTCTCTTAAATGATAAAAATCTATTCTGTTGGGCAATTTCAATGCATAAGTGCTATTTATAAGTTACCCATAATGCATATATTTCAATCATTCAGTTTTTGATATATGTCTGCTTGCATGGTTGTTTGTAAGTTTTGTTTTTTATTTTATTTCATTCTGAAATGTGCTTTCATGTGCTAACATTTTGCCTGTTGAACTTAGCTTCCTTGATAAAACTGAGAACTAAAAAATATATCATAAGTAAAAATGATGGAAAGCCCTGAAATTTTGCATGCCTTCATATAACTATTTAAAAAGGAAACTGAATCCTCTAAAAGTTGAATATTATAAATAGTTGTGGGTTATTTACTTTTCTTATATTTCCTAGTTGTATTAATTTTGTGTTTGATACTAACCTGAAAATATATTTCCATGAAAAAGACTGTATTTGTCTAAAACCCAAGACATCTCCCTGAAAGGACAAAGATTTTGGCTCAATATGTTTGAGTTTTTGTGAGTTTGAAAGAATTCAAATTATCTATGTATCTATCTATGATAATATGTACTAGATTCATAGTTAATATGATCAATTTTATACATCCCATAGTAATCTATATACTTCGTAAATTTTTTTTCTGTTTCTGTTTCTCAAATAGCAAAAGAGCATTATTTTATTTTGTTTAATGTTATTTTATTTTCTCTCTTTTAATTCCAGGTTCTAGTTTTGTGGTTACTTTTAATATGGTAACTTAGGTCTACTTTTGAAGTGTTAATGTCTTCCTATTTATGAAGCTTAGTATTTACTTTCCAACCAACAGTTTCTTTTGCAATGTATTTGTTTGTAGAATACTAAAGATGTAAAAGATGAGATGGCACCTCCATGCCTTGAGTAGTTTCTTGTATCAGAAAATTTGGCAGCAGTACTAGCCAATCTTCCCCACAATAATTTTCTGTCTGGTTTTGAACAAAAGAAATGCACTCACAGAATAATTAAGGTATTACTTGACAATTAATATATGCTTACAAATTTATAAACATTCATATAGTAAAAGTGTCATTTCAGAAATCAGGCATTAAGAACAATGTATAATAACATGTCAACAGTGGGCAAACCCATACAATGAGAGACAGAGATTCTTACCAGAACTGGAGTCTGGATAATACTTTAGGGATGAGGTTGAACTTGAACATGTTCTTAAAGAATAGTTAGAATATACATAGAAAAATATAGTAAAAAACACAGAGGAGTTAGAGCCAGGTGCAGTTGTGCACCCCTGTAATCCCAGTGACTAGGGAGGCTGAGGCAGGAGGATTGCAAGTCTGAGACCTGTCTCAAAATAAAATATGAGCAGGGCTGGGGATGTGGCTCAGTGGCTGAGCATCTGTGGGTTCAATACCTGGAACCAACAACAACAAAAATGAAGTTAGAAAGTATACAGAAAGGTATGGAAGCAGGGATGATTGCAGTCCATTTCAGTATAGTGAGAAGATATTTTGAATGAGCCCTGTGTTTTTAAAAGAAAATGGAAAAAGTAAATTTGAAGATGATACAATAAGCAATGGAGTGATCATGAGTCATTACTGTGTTGATTCTATAAACCTCTAGCATAATTGTGACTACATTCACTTACTTATTCTCAAATATAATTGAAACTAATTGAAAATATAATTGAAACTAATTCAAATTATAGAGATTGCAAAGTTTTAAACACAGGAAAGAAATTTTGCCAATTGATGGTGATGCCATAAATTATTCTAGAAGCATCATGTCTTCCGCTGGCTAGAATTTTGCAGTGTAAACGTATTTCTGTACATAGTTTAATACTTCCTACACCTTCTTCCCTATCCTTCCACATATGTTCATTGTGCTTTTATCTCTTCTCTTCACTTGTGTGCAGCTATTAAGGGGGCTTTCAACTATAGTTTACCCATGCCAGTCTTTTAGCATATGGCAGTTTTTATAAAGGCAAGAATGACACTTTATAGAATTAACTGCAATCAGAAATTTAAATTGTACTTCTACCATTGTTTGAGAAAGATGTACATTATGCAAAGGTAATAGATTGAACTATGCAATGCTTTTATTGCCTAATTTCTGTGTCAAGGTGAATGACCTTTAAACAGGAATAAAACTGTGGATGCTGAAAATAAAACCCAAGTAATGCAAGAGTGGGTGGTTGCTTAAAATTGATTCTTTTCCCCAGGCCCAGACAAGTTACTTCCCAACAAATCAAGGCAAGTTCTAGGATGGATCACATCTCATTGTTTATCTTTATGGAGTTCTGAAAAGGTGGGAGGTTCTGAAAGAATGGAGAGAGGAATATGTTCTCATTTTTTCAAAGTAGAAATGGTTTCATTCCAAAATCCATAGACTAGTGAATTTGGCATCAACATCCCAGTCAAGAATTTCAAACAAGACTCCTCTAACAGTTGTTTGTGGATGCTTAGATTAAAACAGAATTCACTAGGAGTCAGTTAGTAGTTACTAGTAAAGGCATAAAGAGTACCCTAATTTTCCTCTTTTCTTTAATACTGGTTACCCCTATTGCACAATATCTGAGCACAATACTATAAATATTGCATGTAAATTTTATCAAATCACGTAGCAACTGATTATCTTGGGTGGCCAAATCCAATAGTGGATTGACAATCACAATATTACTCAGTTCTTTTGCTAAATACATATTGTTTCTTTTGATTTTAATTTTCCCTGATCTTAGTGTCTCTGTACACACTATAGTTTTAAAAATTGTTTTGACTCTTTCTCTCTTCTCTATTTTATTCTGAAGCAGAAGGATCATTCGGGTTATGTTTTTGATCCTTAAAGAGATCACCCATTACATTGTTGGCCCAGATCTCCATAACTCCTTTGAAAAATAAACTTCATTTCATACAAAATAAAGGAAGCAGCTATTTTCTAGATGGTTGTGTATCCACCAGCAGCCCTCCCCAATGCTGGCTGATAAGCCGAGGACAAATGACCCAATCACACTGCTTCTCTGAATAGTTAGGTCTAAGAAGGGGAAAGGAGAGAGGGGAAAGGTGAAAGGGAGAGTAAGGTGAAGGAGAGACAGTCTCTCAGTTCTGTTATTCTCTATGACTGTGAATTCTGTAGGTGAATTTGATAAGATAAATTAAATCTAAGAGAGAGGAAAGAAGCAAGGTTGTATGAAAAGAGAGAAAAGAAGAGAATACCCTAATGGTGCCAATCCCCTTGTTCTAATGTATGTCTAGGCTCTGTTTTATCCCTGCCTTTTGCGTCTATGACATGGCTTTCTTTTAGTTAAGCTTTCTAGATAGATTTCTCTTGCATACAATCAAAAGAGAACCAATTAGTATAATTGTTTTTTTCTCTACAGTTTTCTTGGTTGGTTTTGATGATCATTTTGCTGGGTTTGAAGTCACTTACTGAGCTTTTTCCTGCTACTCCCTCACCATGCTGAATACTTCCACTTCAATATTAAAACATATATATATGTGTGCTTATTATGCTTTGCAAATCTGAATGGTCTGGGTTTGCTATCTCTTCTCATGACACCAATATTTCTCTGATTTCCTAGGTTTAAAAGATTAGGAAATTCTTTCACTTCTCACTAATAGTCTTCATATCCAATCAGTTACTAAACAATCCTGGTTGGATTGTATGCCCAATTATATGACTTCTTCAAGTCACTTATTCCTCAGAGTTTGTCTGGAGATGTTTCTAACTTGTTTCCTGCTTTAATTCTCCATATTCTACAATCTACTTTACCTTTTTATATCTAGCTGCATTTTAAATAAGATCATCAATGCTTTCCCACTTAGGTAGAAGAAATGCGCATCTTAGAGTTTTCTTAAAGTATCTTTGTGTAAAACAACTTTACTTCACTGTATAATAAGTTTATAAAAATGAAACAAATGTATCACAGTGACTAATATTGCTCCAAGATCTTTCAAATTTTTAATAGTTTTAATTCAGTAGAAATATTTTATACTATAATCCTGATTTTTAAGCTTTTCCTTTATTTCAAAATTTGGTAACAATAGTAAGGATAACATTTTGTGCCATTTCTAGAACACCAGCTTTTAGCTACTATTTCCAAAGTCTTTAAGTCTTAACAATCATATTATCATTATCCAGTGCTCAAATAAAAATTATCATAATCATTCTGAGATGATTCTGAATTCAGAGATAATGCAGAGTGCTCAGCTCTCTAGATTGAGATACACATGTGGTTCAAAGGAAAATCAACATTTCACTTACTAGATTTATTAGGGAAATATCACACAGACCATTATTAAATAAAATATTCATGTGAGAATATATAAAAATCTGATGTAAAATAAAACATGATATTTAGGGTGGAGTTGAAAGGCATATAAGAAACTGAAGTTGAGATATTGCTTCAAACCAGTTTTAGGATTTTATCTAGGTGCAACACATGTTTTTTAGTTTGTATTATGTAATGTATTCTACATATTTAGTCATTCATTTTGTGTTCAAACATAAGTTGAATCTTTATTTTGAAATTCATTATATTTCAGTACTTAGACATTTTGACTAGCTTCACTAAACTTGATACAACATTCAGTTGTGAAAATTATATAGGATGATGCATATATATATATATAGGATAACACAAAGATGATGCATTATCCCAGGGTTGGCCCATAGTAAGCACTCAGTAAATTTTGTATATTGCTGTTGTTATCATCATAATCATCATTACTATTGGTTAAATGATATCTGTAGGGGGAAAAGAACATACAATATGAAAACATATAGTCCCAGACAAGTCCATGCACCCACAGCTTTTCTAGAAGTATAGCTAAATTTCATCTTCATGATAGCATTCATGTACTCATGTTCATTATAAAATTAAAATAAGCACATAAAATGTATGAGTGATCTAGTAGGTAGCTTTTCTTTTTCTTTAATTTTATTAAAAACCAAAAGGAATAAAAATATCATTAAAGAATTTTAACTCAAAGCGAAAAAAGGAAATAAAGTTATTTCATAGAGAGGTTTATATAATATTTATATAAAGTTAAGTTGATTTCATTATGAGTGAAAAAATGGAGGAGTAAGGCCATAATGTTTCTCTTGAAAACTTCAGTTAACTACTTTTATTGAAGATTATTTTCAGATTTTAATTTTAAAAATATAAGATATTCTTTTTTTTTTTTTTTGGAACCAGGGATTGAACTCAGGAACACTCGGCCACTGAGCCACATCCCCAGCCCTATTTTGTATTTTATTTAGAGACAGGGTCTCACTGAGTTGCTAAGGGCCTCGCTAAGTTGCTGAGGCTGGCTTTGAACTCGAGATCCTCCTGACTCAGCCTCCCAAGTCGCTTGGATTACAGGCGTGCACCACCACGCCCGGCTATAAGGTATTCTTTAAAGTCTTATAGCTAAAAAATATTCATGAAAAATTGTAATGAAGAAACAATTACTAAAGCTTACATTTATCCAGCATAAAATTGATCTAAAGGAATATGTTGGGAATGCTGGACAAGTGTAAGCGAATTTAAAAACATAATATATTTCTATAACACAGTCACTAAGGGGTCCAGATAGAGGGTCCTGTGGTGGTAACTTTTAGAAGGTTGCTTTCTTAATCCATGCTCTAGTTCAACTCAATTCTCTAGTAAAATTACAATAAAGACATTGCTATATACAATAGTGCAATAATGTTTATAAAGATATAATCTAATACTCCAGCTGTTTTCCAACTTTAGAAATGTGAATGAAAATAATAATTTGAACAGTTAATCTTTCTTGACTATTACTATGGGCCAAACCATACCCTAAACATTTTATATTTGTTTGCTTATTCAATTCTCGGAAACCCTTCCAGATGGGTACTATTATTATCCTCATTTTTAAAATGTGGAAAATGAAGCAGAATAACGGTATTTGTTTATGTTTACTCAGTAAGTGAGAGGCAGTGCAAAAATTCCAAACCAGACATACCAACTCCTGAATGCAAGTTCTGAATCTATTAATACCTTTGAAAAGACTGGCTTAGTCGATTTTATAGTTTACCTGAATCTTATTTTTTGAAATGTTTTTTTCTTGGTCCCATTTCCCCAAAAGGGAGTGCACTTTGACGAGTTATAAGGTATGCCAACTTAGATGGAAACACGCCAGGAAGTGATTCTTAGGTAGAATTTCATTTCTCATTCTGCCTTTGTCCTCTTTCTTACAGGACTCTCACTCCTTCACCTTATGTTAACCTCACTCCCTCTTGGGAAAGTGAGAAGGTAATTAGTTTCTCTAGTAATATCTAGAAAAGATTCAGGTATGGCTAATGTGAAACGCTGAGCTCAGAAGAGGAAAACAGGGTTAAGGCAGTTGCTCATGAAAACTTTATTGTAAGATGACTCAATGGGTCAAGATATGGATAATTTAATTTGTTTTAAAGTACAGCTTCCTTCAATGTGGTTTCTGTGTTTTATTTCTCACTGTGTAGGGTTTTGACATGAATTTTCTTTCTGGATTATCTCATTACTTTCTGTTGTGTAACTGTCTCCCTTCATGTTGCTCTATACAATCTAGTCTGTGTCACAGTAGAAAGACCCCTCTAGATATTCCATTTTTAAGTCTAAGAGAATATTACTGTTCACGTGAATTAATGGAGATGCGTTTTCCCTGTCTATCCTTTCTTCATGAAAGGCAAACAGAGCTTGCAGTTTATTGTGGAAATGTGGATGAATACAACTCATTTGACAAAAAACAGGTCACAGCTTTGTACAGCAATTAGAAATTACTTTAAGCATTGCTACTTTAAGTTTATAGTCTCATTTCCACTATAAATAAATCATCAGAATAGTTTTTTATTCTGTCTAAGCACATCTCATCCAAAGGCATGATTTTCTCAGATTCAATTCATTCACTTGGCTCGGGTCGTTCCATTATGCTAATAAAACTTATATTTGCTTCTTCTACAGCTGCTGTGTGGGGATTTAGAACGTCTGTAATTAAAATCCCAAGGTTTCTGTGTTTTTCAGATTTCTAAACAGAATAAACTTATAATAAGGGAAATACAGTGATCAATGTGTAGCAGTTAGTTGGGCCTTTAGGAGCATTTTGAAAACAAATGTTACAAGGCCAAATGGTGAATTACACTAAAAATAAATGTAACTCTATTTTTCAAATGAAATGATATTATGGTTATATATTTTTAGTGGGAAAAAATTCCTTGACTTAACATCCTAGTCTAAAATATTTATAAATATTTATTACCAGCACTGTTAAAAGCTTTTTAGAAGAGTATTAGAGTACTTAGGTTCTAGCATTTGCTCTATTATTTATTTTTTCTTTAGTCATCTGTAAAATGATGATAAAAATATCAATACTACCTACCTCACAGAGTTATAATGATCAAAAGGAATATATCAAAGCACATTTAAAACAGCCAATTGATATTCAGATGTAAGTAGTTCCTAATTAAATAAGGCATAATCAAAGACAAGAACTTGAGATACAGTGATGAATAAAATGTGACCCCTGTACTGAGCCCATGCCAAAGATCAATAGGTATGAAGACCTTATAATATTGAAATCTCTTTTATACCCTTCCTTACTAAATATCCTGGGAAAGGGATTAAAACAAGCCTGTTCCTTCACTGGCTAACTCTATATTGAACTTCTCTAACCTGTGTGTTAGTCTCTCCAAGCTTTAATACAGAAATACCATAAAGTAGGCAATTTATGAAAAAAAAATATTTTTCACAGTTACAGGACCTGGGAAGTAAAATGTCAAGGCTGGCAGATTCTATGTCTGAAGAGGGCCTGCTTTGTTGTTCATAGATGGCACTTTTTGCTGTGTCCTTACCTGATGGAGTCAGCTCTCTGGGGCTTCTTCTATAAGGGCAGTAATCTCATGTATAAGATCTCCACTTTCATGGCCTAACAACTTTCCAGTGGACCCTGCTTCAAATACTTTGGGGATTAGATTTCAAAATATGAACTTTGCAGGACACAAATATTTACATTTAATACTATGTTAAGCTATAACAGGGAGAGATATCTTTTCCCTAATTTTTACTTCATGAAGCTTTGACGTGTTTGATCACGAATGCATTCATTTCCAGAATTGCTAAAAATATATCAATGGAAAAAAGTTCTAAACCATAGTAAATTGCAATGTAATAGGTATTATGAAGAAAAATAAAGCAGAACAGTGAAACAAAAATGCTTGGACAAAAGTAAAGAAGGCAGCAATTTTAATTTTGAATATGGAGACCAGAAAAAAGTGAACATTTGGCTGGAGAATTAATAAAGAGGGAGCAAGCCATGTATCCAGAGAATTCCAAGGAAAGAAAGTGAGGAGAATAAAATCCTTAAGGGAGGGAGGGCCTGACTAATTCAGAGGTCATTCAACAACCTGTATGACTTGAAAAGCATAAACCTGGAGTGCGAAGATATAAGATCACAGGGGATATGAAGATACAAGTCATCAAAGCATTTTTGTTTTCCTCCAAGTGACATAGAGAGCCTTTTAAAGTTTGAGCAGAAGAGAAGCTGACTCAGTTTTGAAGAGTTTAGGTTCATTATCCTGATAAGAAAGACTATAATCAAAAATTTTGGGACACATTTTCCAAGAAACCGGGGGACAGATGATATATAGATGGTGTAGATAAAATATTTGGAAATCATCAAGTATAAACATTATTTACAGCCATTAGCTTGAGTAAGCTCACAAAGGGCATAAGTGGAGCTAGAGAAGAATCTACAAACCTTAGGACTGAACTCTCAGGCATTCAAACCTTAAAGGAATGCTGCTGATGAGGTACAAGCAAGGAAGCCAGAGAAGAACAACAAAACAAGTGAATAAAACATTTCCAAAGGAGAAGTGGTGTTCAACATGGTCAAATACTCTTCTTATTTATTTAAATTATTTTAACTTGGTCCTATTTATCCAGATGGGAGTGAGGTCGGGTGTCAGGGTAAAGTGGAATACAAGTTATACAATAGGACAACTTAGATGGGAACACTGGCCAGGAAGTGATTCTTAGTAGATCTTTTATTTCTTATTATGCCTTTGTTCTTTTTTCTTCTGGGTCTCTCACTCATTCACCTTATGTTAACTTTACTCCATCTTAGAAAAGTGAGAAAGTAATTAGTTTCTCTAGTAGAAAAGTAATATTTCAGGAACGTATCAGGCGATGATCTGTTTTCTCAAAGATGCAATAATCATGTGACAGACACTTGAGTTCACTTAATGAACATGCTGTCTGAATACAAGGCAGGGATATTCTTTGGCTTAAACAATCACCAAATAGCTTATGAAGTAGTTGTCTTCCACATCAGCGGAGAGTTATCTTGGCAAACAATATATCAAATCTCCTAGCTTCCTAATCAGAGTTTGGGAATCCCACCAATATATATTCACAATGGTATATACAACTAGTACGTGGTAGCATATGAAAATGGAAACTGTGATATAGGGAACAATTTTCTGTGTATAACAGGACTTATAAATTGCCCTATACACAGAGATAGATGCTTCTATGCAATGTGATATTTGATTCACTGAAGACTTGAAATTTTCTTGTCATCAAATAAAAAAATACCTTCATACATGAAATATATTTCTTCTTACAAAACAGGTATTAGTTTAGATTTAGGTGAAATATAGCTGAGATACAAGACACATTTTAAAAACTATTACAGAGTTTTGGGAAGTGTTAACAAATGCTTAGAAAATTTTCACACTCAAATGAATATATGTGGTACCAAAGGTGTCATTGCCAAGCTGTCATTTCAGCATAATGATTGTACTGCATACGTCTTAGGACCAAATATGTATTTAATATCAACATTTGCTTCTATTACTATTACAATCATGATTCACTTCACCCCTCATTTTTCTTACTTTTTTAAAATAAATAGATTAAAATAAACCAGAATTTTAAAAATTGTGTTTATTTTCAGGAGATTCCTTAAAAGAAAACATAAATACTCACAGCCCAGCAGGAGATTTACTGAAATAAATCATTTCTTAGAAATCGTAGCCATTTTATTTTAAAATAAAGCAAATTAAAATGCATTTAGTGACAGCAATTCATTCACATTTACTTATTCACATACATTTGTAAAATGTATTGACTTTCTTTAGGGCATGTGTAGGCTCTAGTCAAAAGTTGAAATAGTACATTTTATATTTTGAAATTAAATTAAGAATTGACAGGTGTACCAGTTATAATTATTTAAATTAAGCTATATATACCAGCAATTATGACTACTTATTTAGAATCTGAATAAAAAAGACTACCCCAGATAATAAACATTGCAAAATGTTGCTAACATTGTACCATTTATCATTAACTTCCTACAAGATAATGGAACAGAAATTTGCATTATTAGTTTAGATATTTTATTATTTAACTTTGACTTGTACTAATTTACATACAAAATAAATTTTGAACAAATAAAATCCTGCTGCTTTTGTTTTTGAAAGTTCTTCATAGTCTTAAAGAGAGCTATAATCTTTTAAATAATATTTCAAAGGGGCTTGGAGTATACACATTAAATTTTAAGATGCCAATCATATTAACATAGGTTTTAAAATGGGTAGAGAGATGAATAGACTAAGATATATTCTATGTTAGTAAGGGTTAAGTACATTTGACAGAATTTGTTTAATTTGAAAATTATGTAACTTAACTTCATTGGCAGTTTGTACAAAAACAAATGATGCATCTTGAATTAACTCTGATAAATAATTGAGAAAAGAGAAAAACAACCAAAGGAGACATAATAAAGTAGCTGGAAAATGAATAGGATGGCAATAATATTATTGAAAATATGTATTAAATGCAAGTTGTGTTCATTGTAAGAAACAATGTTAGAAGGTGCTCTTATTATTGAAAATAAAACTATTTTAATTTTAAATATCAAAGTATCTTTTAGTTACAGATGAGGAAGCACCTGGATAAAATTAAATTGTCTACATATGAATAAAAGATATTAACTACCTCGTTAGGTATAATATACCATTGGTAATTTTTAAAACAAAAACAGACTGGCAGAAAATCAAAATATGAAAGTGTGAATTTTTATTAGCAAATTCTGTGATGTCCAAGTCTGCATTCACATGAATAACTTTTGCTTTTTCTCGGTTATTGAGCATCATATGCAAAAGATAGACCTGATCTCTGGTGTGAGACGAGATACTTTATTTTTACCCTAGAAAATGGGTGTAGCTTAATCAACTAATTTTACCCTGGAAACATGTCTGCTATGAATAGCCATATTGAATAGCCATATTAAATAGCCATATTAAATGCCATATTAATAGCCATATTAAATGAATAACCTTGATATTAAATGTTAAAGAATAGCCAAATGCAATTAATGTCAGGTTCAAACAACTTCAATAAAGAAAATGCATCCTTGATGGGATCTAGTTGTAATGAATAAACAAGTTAGCATTTCATTTTCTAAGGAATTTGGTACAATAATATATGTATCTTTTTGATATCTGTAGATATAGTGAGCTATTCCTGCTCATTTGGTAGGAGAGAATGACTTAGTCTTCTGGTAGGTCAGGAGATTGGAAGCCTTCTTTGCATGCCTTCTCCCAATGAATGCTGCAATAAAACTTGCTCCAACAGCCTCTTCAATAGATCAGGTACTATATATTCTTCCTGACAGTATGGAGATCAATGACTCACACTTTGCAACATCAATTGCAAAGGTTTGCTGAAGTGATCATTATTTCAATCCATAGTGACAATTTGTTATTTAGGAAACTAATTTTTGCTCTATTTTGGTATTAAACATTAGCATATTTTTTGTCTTTTTTTTTCACCTTTTTTTTTTTTTTTTGGTACTGTGGATCAATTCCAAGGTCTCAAACTTGTGTGATCTATCCTCCTAGCCTCACCCCACTTTTGTTTGGTTGTTACCCCCCTTTTTCTTTTTCCAACTATAAAGAATATGAAAATCCTCTCCTTGCATTTATGTAGTTGGCCACCAGAGGTTTTCAAATTACCTTAAATATTCTCATTCATAGTTAGGAATTTCATGTCTTTATGATATCTGCCTTCAATTTTTTGTTGCCTTCCATCAGATGGCTGCCTTCAATTAAGTATGCTTTTCCTGCACAAGGAATCTACCTTTACAACTTATCTCAAGGTACTTGGAGCTTACATCTTTCTGGCTCTTCCTAAGAGCTCTGTAGTTTCCCAGTTCTAATTAATTCATCACATCTAATATTAATAGATATGTTCACTTTTAAATCAATCTCTACATTTGGATCTCAGCTCTATACACACTTGATTTACTTTATCCAGAACAGTTTAAAGCACAGATTATTATTGTCTGGGACAAGAGTTTTCTTTCCCATTTGTCCAAATTGATCAGCACTTTTACCTTTTCAAATGCCTCTTTAACAAACATCCACATACTGAAATACCTAGTGTCAGTCATATGATTAAATAGAATCATGCTGAGTTTTTTTCAAGTCTAGATATAGGAGTTAATAGAGTCTTGGGCACGAAAATGGTTGAAATTCTTCCACCATTTCACTCAAGCATCTAAGATGTTTAGATATCATATTCTAATTCAATATAATAAGGAAATATAATTTCCACCCATATCTACTCTGTTTTTCCGAAACCTATTTATATATTTGGGAAGTGCATTAGTGCAAAGTCACTTGCTCCTGTCTTAGGTGATTTATTTCTTCCCAGGAGGAAACAAAAAAATAAGTGACTGTTGTTTGGTTGGCAAATAACAAATTATCTTGCACACAGATTTCCTATCTCCACCACTGCCTCCTTATATTGTTCAAGCTAAGATTTAAAAATCAAATGTACATTTTAATGAAACACTTGTGTTGTGCATTTTACTTTCACTGACTTAAAATATAAAATCGAGCGTACATATAGCTTATTTTCTTAAAAAATTATCCCATTCTTCACAGAGACAATTGAACATAATTATTTCATCTATCACTTGAATTATAAGAATAATATAGTGTGTAGTTAGCTTTTTCACCACTGTGACTAAAAGACCCGACCACAACAATTGTAGAGAAGTAGAAGCTTGAGGGCTCATGGTTTCAGAGGTCTCAACCCACAGACAGCAGGCTCCATTCCTCAAGGCTAAAGGTGAGGCAGAACCTCAAGGTGGAAGAGTGAAGAGAAGAGGCTCACATGATGATCAGGCAGCAGAAAGAGAGATTCCACTCAAGAGATACAAACATATACCCCAAGCTACGCCCCTAATGCCCTACCCCTTCCAGTCATACCCCACCTGCCTCCAGTAACCACTCAGTTAATCCCATCAGGTGATTAATTCACTGATTGGTTAAGGCTCTCATAACCCAATCATTTCTTCTCTGAACCTTCTTGCACTGTCTCACATGTGTGAATTAATCCCTGATGGGATAAACTGAGTGGTAACTGAAGACAGGTGTGACATGGCTGGAGGAAGAGGTTCACTGTGGGCATGGCTATGGGGTATATATTTTGTATCTAGAGAATGGAGTCTCTCTATTCCCTGATCATCGTGTGAGTCACTTCCCTCTGCCAAACTCTTCCACCATGATGTTCAGCCTCACTTTGTTTTGAGGGACACCTCACATCCAAACCATAACATTTAGTGAACTTCTAAATCCAAAATACTTCTTATCATAACATACTATTTCCTTAGACATTCTAGAAAGACCTAAGTTGTATGTGTTTAAAGGGACTTGATTGCCTATCACATTTTAAGCATTGATCTAGCAACAAAATTAGAATATGTAGGAATTTTTTTCTAGCAATATCTAACATTATCATTTCCTATTACTAGATTAAAGAAAGGCATGCACTGTCATTTTTATGAGGTTTAAAATAAGTACATTGATATATTGTTTTCCTTGTTAGAAGATTTGACTACTGGTCAGAGCTGGCATTGTAATGGTTTCTCTGCCAGACTGTGGGCATTAGTCTATAGAGCTAGTCCTTTACATTCAGTGAATGAATTCCACCTGGTAGAGCATGCTATAGGTGTTATGCATACATATCTTTCTATATACATTAACCTTTCCTGAGACCTTGTATTAAAACCACTATGTGGAAATATCCTGAACAGGTCACTGACTGTTAGAAGGGACTATTTGTATCTCTCTCTCCATTCTGTTCCTCTATCATCTCAAGGCATATGATAGAGACATACAAGATAAATGATGAACTTAAACTGTTTTTTAAATAACTATCAGTGACTTAAATTATAAATTTTATTTGACCTTCTATTTTTAATGACAGTATTTGAGAGAGTAATTATTTATGTATAAAGAGAAAGAAACATAACTTAAAAAATCAGGAGGTAGTTGTGCAAAACAGCTCCTTTGAAATGATATTGGTTTCTTTCTCCAACAGTTATGATCTATGTTTGAAATCTTCTAATTTTTTTCATGCTATTAATACTAGTTTTTCATTTAGCAATCCTTTGACACCCCTCTTCTCCAAAGATAAAGGACATCCCTAGACCATAGATAAAATGTTCTGATGTTTGGAATTATTCTTAAGTTCCTGTCCAGCACCAATATTCTACAATCTGTTTTCTTTAAAAGAATAAATTTTCATGTGAAAATGTGACTGCTTATTATATAAGTACTCCATTGATTTATTTTTTTCTACTCTGTAATTGCATTTTTCTTTTCCTGAGTCTACCAATTTCTGCAAAGTTATGGACTGAGCATCTCGCATTACTCTCTGGGTGGTTTATGTAAATAACAATAATAAAAACCCCTGAAGCTTCATCCCTGTTCCCAGTGGTATCCCACTGACCTCCTTTCAGCTTGAAAAGGTTCTATCTATTGCTGATGTTTTTTTTTTTCCCCTTCCCACTGGCAATTTTCAGCCTACTGTGCTTCTTCATCTGATTTCTTGACTCTTTCTTGACTTAAGAATTAATTATTGAAATGTATCAGATGCACTCTGAAAATGTCAGTGTATTTGGTTGGATTTACTAAGAAGCACAGCTTTTCAGCCAACATGATATTGGAACTGAATTTCAAGTAGGGCCTTTCTCTATGCATTCTTTTCACAGGCAACACAAAAACATAATGCAGATGATCTATACCATCTCTGAAAGGTTTGTGCTGTATAAGGCCATTTGTCTCTATCACTTTAAAGCAGAATGTTTACCTTTGCATTTTAGTGCCGTTTTTGTCTCATTGAATCTTGAACAAACACTTTGTATAGAACTACAAGAGATTCACAGAAGCTGTCCATCTATCCTCCTTCTTCTAAACTGGCCTGTGGCTAATTTAATCTGTCCAATTCAGATGGTTATTGATCCTGGTATGAAAGGAATTCACAACCTCCCTTTCATGTGGTGGCATATTCTACAAGCCTTATTCTCACAAGCTCAGACACAGGAATTCATACTTCGAATTGCACAATAAGGCAGGTTGAGAGTGGAAGCACTTTAAATAAAAATATTAAAATCTGCTGAGAAGACATTCAAAAGAATTTAAGAAAACATTTGTGGTATGGATTAGGAAGGGGAAAGATTCTTTAAGTCATAAGACATAAAGTTGAAAGGACATTAATATTAATAAAAACATATCTAAGTAGCTTTAATTGCACACTTACTCATTAACTTGTAAAATAATGACTAGGTGCCTACTGTATGCTAAGTTCTGCTTTAGGTGCTTCTGTTTCACTACTGTTTAAAGTTAACAACAATAAATATCTCTAGCCTTATAAAACTTTAATTCTAGTGGAGGAGGATGAACAATAGCAAAATAAGTGGATAATGTAGTTTATCATTGAAGGTTATTAATATTGTGAAAAAAAAATAGATTGGCACATGCCTGGAAGTGGGGGAATTGCTATTTAATTTGGGTAGTTAGGGCAAGGCCATTTGAGAGGATAATGTTTGATCAAAATGAAGGTGATAAGGGAACTGCCATGAGAATATTGTGGGGAGAGTACTTGGTAAAGGATAAGACCAGAACAGGGCTCAGGCAGGGGTATACTTGGCAGGAGAAGAACAGGTGCATAGAGCGTGAGTGAGAGAAGTTGATGAAAGCAAGAAACAGGGTAATTGGACTTGCTTGCTTAGAGCCAAGTTGGCCACTTTATAGATTCTCCTTTTGCCCTGAGAGCAGTGGGGCAGCAGAGAAGTTATATCATCTGCCTATGAATGTAAAGAATCATTCTCGTTGCTGTGGGAATGGTAGAATTTATTTTCATACTTTGGGGAAGAGATAATAGTGGTTTTATCATGTGCTAGCATGCTGCTGGTGAGAAGAAACTGAATTTGATTTGAAAGGTAGTCAATGGAATTTTCTAGCAGTTTTGAGGCAGAAGGCAGAGAATGAGGAGTCAAGAATGTGTCTGAGTCTTTGGCCTATGCCAAATGACACATCCTCTAAATTAAATTTCCATTGAGCAGGACAGGGAAGAGTATAAGGAATAATGTCCAGCAGCTCAGTGTAGCCCAATGGTATAGCACATGCTTAGCACATGTGAGGGCCTGAGTTCAAACTCCAGTGGCATACCCCGAAAAACAATAATGTATAGATATATGTGGGGAAAATCCAGTCTATAAGCAGTCTCCATAACTGAAGGTAAATAGTTACCTGATATAAATTATAGATATTATTCATAGGTATACATGTATAGCATGATATATGTATATATATAACGTTCATAATAATATACAACTATTATATTCCATAATGTGAATGACTGAAATGTTTTCCAATGCATGAAGAAAGTTAGATTTTCCTTTTATTCTCTTCAGTATACAAAGTGCTTCAAACAAACAAATCTAAAATAAATGTGTTCTAATCAAACAGAGTAATACACCAGTAACCCCAATCACTACAGAGGCTGAGGCAGGAGGAATCACAAGTGCAAGGCCAGCCTCAGTAACTTAGGAAGACTATCTCTCAAAATAAAAAATAAATTTAAAAAAAGGGGGCAGGGGATGCAGCTCAGTGGCAAAGTGCCTTGGGTTAAATCTCTAGTACCAAAAAATAAAAAAAAAATTAAATTAAATTAAATTAAATTAAATTCCTAATGTTATAACTTTTTGATATTTTAGATTTATTTTATTTGTGTGTGTGTGTGTGTGTGTGTGTGTGTGTGTGTGTGATGTTGAGGATTGAACTCCAGGTCTTGTGCATGCTGGACATTTCTCTATCACTGAACTACATACCCATCCTATGTTATAGCTCTTACAGTTCTTCAATATGCAAATCAAGAATCTGGACACTAGTTTAAATGATAAAGCTATTGCACAAATTTTCCTCTATATTATTCCAGATGACATCCAAATAAGATTGTTGAAATCCACATCTTCATGGATACAATTCACAAATACAAAATTTGTCACCTCCTGAATCTTAGCCAGTATCATATATAATCTCATTTTTTAAAAATCATGTTTAACTTGATAGCTACATATAATCACATTCTTGATTCTGTAATCCACTGGACTACTAGTGTAATTATTTAACTGGAATTCTCCTAAGCATTTTTGAATCATCTTTCTGGAAAAGGAAAATGGCTAGTTACTATGTTCCTTTATCAGATACATTTTTAAAATATTCTTTTTACTGTTTTAAAAGTATTTCAGGGACAATATCATGTTAGAATGCTGAGCTAAGAATTTAGTAAGTACATATATTTTTCCCCATGAATTCATAAATTTCTTTTTCTTTTTTTATTATTATTATTTTTTAATTCATTGTACACACATGGGGTACAACTTTCATGTATCTGGTTGTACATGAAGTGGAGGCACACCATTTGTTTAATCATACATGTACATAGGGTAATGATGTTTGTCTCATTCCATATGTTTTCAAATTTAATGTAATATAATCTTCAACACTGATACCTGAGAGTCTCATAGTCAGAGATTAGAAACTGAAGAATTAGAGTTTATGTATTGCTCTCAATTACACATGTGTAGCCACTTTCTACTACTTTTTTATATGAAGAATTTTATATAAAATTAACGTTGACTATATAGTAAAATTGGATGGTATTGAGTTTTTTTCCTAAAGTTCCTTTTTTGTTAATATTTCTCTTTTCATCTTATTTTGCTCTCCAATTTCTCCATGATCTGTTTATTTTTCTGGTGGAATCAAAGAGCTCTTTCAAGATTACCCCTCCTCACTTTGACAAAAGAAAAGGTCAACAACATTCATAGTCAGAGAATACAAGAGGATATGTGTGTTAGGAACATTTTTATGATGAAACTAAGTAAATTTTCTAAATGAAAAGTGTTTTTTAAACAAAAAGATTTTTTTAATTACTTATAAAATTTCCAAAAAGAGTAACTAGGATGTCATATGAACTCAAAATAGTGTATGGTAGTCAAGAGACTATTTAAGTAAAAATTGTTTGAGTCTTCAGACAACTATTAAAGCTCTTCAGGATTTATATTTGTTTTTTTTTCTGTTTCTAGAAATATGGTTGGCAATTGAGAGTGTTTTCTTATTATATAAATAGAGTTGATGGCTATATAAAGAAATCCTGTGTATTGTTCTTTACCTGCTCATTTAACACATGTAGAAGGAAACAATAGTAGGAATTCATATTTTGACATTATAATTCTGGGCATAAAAAACAGGTGTGTAGAGAGTGAAACAGCAATTTTTAAAAATTTATCAAAATTGTATTTTGTGCTGTGATTTTCCCATGTGCCTTCCCTTTGTGTTTCCGCCTCTCCTTGTTTTTCTCTGCCAGCCTTGTCCATAGAGCTCCCTGGCCCTTGGTACAATCGCACAGCTCTTCCAGGTCTTGGTACCACAGAAATGAAGGGCTGCTTGAAGTTCATACTATATGTAATACATTCCCTTCTGCTTTGGGGGCCTTTCCCAGCCTGCAGATCTACTTAGGCAGAATTTCTTGAGAATCCTTCAGATCCATCTTATCCTTTCCTTGTCTTTCTTTGGCTCAACATTGATTCCCCACTCCCAATCTCTGCTACTCAAGAATTTTTCTTCTTGTTATCAGGGATGATGTGTTTTATCCCTCCACTCTACCTCCATCATATTTCCTTTTTAATCTTTCATGAATTCCAAGTTTTTCCTCTTAAAGCCTAGTCTTTTAAAATCCAAAAGCCAAGACAGACTCCATTTTTTTGAACATATACTTTCCCCCAATACCCTGATACTAACCACTGCCTCAGGTAGGAGGATGAAGAGGAGATCTGAGCAGATCAGAAAATACAAGAAGGTCACATGTGTGCATACCTCAGAGATGCTGCAGTCGGTTCCAAACCACTGCAATACAGCAAACATTGCAATAAGGGCTGCCACATGAATTGTGGAATTTCCCATTTGACCTGAATGTAATGTTTACACTGTACTGTAGCCATTTGGGTGTTCAATAGCATTACATCTTAAAAAGTACATGCCCTAATTAAAAAGTACTCTATTGTTAAGAAAATGCTAACCATCATCTGAGCTGTTGAAAAAAATGGTTCTCCTACACTTGTTTGACCAGGGTTGCCATAAATATTCAATCTGTAAAAAATAAAAAGTAAAAAAGCTTCATTAGCATACACAATAAAACAAAGCACAACAAAATGAGGTATGCCTATACTAAAGTTTCAAAAATTAACACCACATTACATGACCCCCAGTAATGTAACATTCTGATCTTGTCTGACCCTTGAATTTCTGGTTTACAAAGAAATCTTACATTTTAGATTGTTCTCCTTTAATTCAAAGTCGTGACACAATAGCTTCATAAATGAAGAATGTGTGATTAAAAGACGTTAAATTGATTTCTTTTAAGATCACCTGTGAATGAAGAGTAATGCATTACTGAAATGCACATCTTCATATTGTGTAAGAAACACATTTCCAAAAGGTTTATACGTTAACAGAAAGTAGTTACCCACCCCATTTGCTTTAGAAAGGATGAGTGAAACACTTGTAGTAAATACTGAGAAATTGTTACCATGCTGAAGAAAGTGAAGGTAACATCAATGAGAAGGAGAGAAATGAGAAGCATAGAATCAGCCTATCTTGACTGAGTTGCTTCAAGGGAAAGATAGATCTTTAGGTTTCTATGATGTTCTGATGTCTTATAACTGAAAAGAAGGCATTAAATGTGTGCAATAGCAGCAATAAAATAAAGAATATAAATCTCTGTTTCCAGAATAATGTGCAGACCGATTCAGTGTTGTTTGGAATAGAACAAAAACATCACAAATTTGTGAAAATTTTGAACTTATTCGATTCTGAATAACCACTGTTCAATGAGTTCATTAAAACTACGAACATAATCAAATTCATGCTGATTTACTTTTACATATTACTTATTTTGATAATATGGGAAAGTTTCCTAACAAATTGTGTATTATATGGTGATATAGGGTTATCCTCATGCAAGGAGGCACAGTAATTGATATAGCAAAAATCTTTGACATAAATGAATTTTCTGTGTAAACTTGTATAGCATTTGAATCAAAGGAACATGATTCATATTTAATTTTTTGTCATAGTACCAAACATATTTTCAATAGTTATTATAAAATTCATGTGTATGAAGTTGTTTTTATAAGCAAATTTAAAGCTTTCTCCCCCTGTTGAATCATTAGTAGAAAAAGAAAAAAAAATTTAATGTAGTCTTTTTTCCCTGTAAGATTCTCAGGAACATTTCTCCTTTACATATCAAAGTCTTTCTCTCAT
The DNA here is from genome assembly GCA_020662805.1 of Glaucomys volans. Taxonomy (NCBI): domain Eukaryota; kingdom Metazoa; phylum Chordata; class Mammalia; order Rodentia; family Sciuridae; genus Glaucomys; species Glaucomys volans. The sequence goes on along the minus strand of JAJEJO010000595.1, from coordinate 1,733,162 downwards.
CACATTACTCTTAATGGGTCTCAATATTGTTACCTTTTAAAATAAAAGCTCTGAAAAGTTCATTTATATTCTTCTTATAATCAATTTTATCTTACTTATGTCTAGACAGTCACTGGGAAAAAAAGAGTATGCAGCATTGCCAAAAGACATCGAAGCAGGCAATATAACCTAAATTGTCCTTGTGTCTCCTTTCTAGTCAATTTATTTCTCTACCCAGGTTTCTGATGGGTATCTGTGTTTGTGGAGGAGCTCTGACTGTATCTACTCCTGCTGAATGCTCACTTATCTGAGACTAATAAAATCAGGCCCTGGATGCAAATGGGATGGCAGAGACACGAAGAGAGAGACTGTGTTAGACACACTGCACATGGCACATTTTCAGTCTGAAAAACTGACCATACACACTTTATTCTCCCCTTCTACAGTTTCTCTCCTCCCTAGGACCATTGGGGTAGCTTTCCTTCATGAACTCTTATGGTGCCTGCTACTTGTCTCTCTCTCAGCATTAACCACATGTGATTGTCTTTATTTATATGTCCCTTTATCTTCTTTACTTGTAATGAATGTTACTCGTCCCTAAAATCATGCCTGGTCATCTGTAGGTATTTAATATATGTCTTATGAATTAATTATGAAAGTATTCAGGTGATACACAGAGGTGAAGGCAGCCCAAAGCATGATATGAAAGTGAAACTGATAATAATAACAATTCAAATGAAAATAGGTAACTCTTTGAGCACTTCTTAAGTGCAGATGCTTTGTTAAGCATTTTGCATCCTTTATCTCATTTCATGTTTATTATCATCTTACAGAAAATAGAGTCTGTTATAGGTTTCACTGTTAGGAAAAATAGTTTGCATGATAATTATTCTTCTGATATTTCTTCTTTCCTGGTGTATCCTGTTTTTTCTACTTATCTTTACATTATTAAATACTTTAATGATGTACAGATCAACTTTGTTATAAATTGCCATTCTAAAGACTATTACCTACTCTAAAATAAATGCAGTTTAGGTTATATGGACATCTTAGAACATTTTGTAGAATATTCCATACAAAAATGCTGGCAGAAAGTCTGTGCAATAAAGACTAGATTGTGTCCTGTGTTTATGTTGTGTGACTTTGCACAGAGAAGACATATGTGGTGGTAACACCACTAAGCCCAGGATATTTTTATTTGCAGATGTTGATGAATGTACTTGGAATTGACATAAAGTAAATGTGGCATGAATCTACCATTAATTTCCTTCACTTTCAAGTGCTAATATTTGCTTATACTTTAATCATTTTCATTTGTTTAATCAAAGGATTTGGAGGTACATTTAATATCAGTTTTATATTGTTGTGTTTTTTTGCTATCATTTGGTTTGTGTATGACATAGATTCTTTACTTTAATTGTATATACCTATTCTGAAATTGTATACTTACTACTGAGCAGAAGTACAGAGAAATCTATATTTTGATATAATTTTTCCCCATGAATTACTCCAGGTATTTTGTATTACGTATTAATTCTAAGCCCTAGTAGGGCTGTACCCTGAGAAGTGTCTTAAGACACTTTTATACCCTGTACTTTTTGAATTAATATCAAACATTCAACCTTTAATCAGGCCTTTTCATTTTGCTGTAATTGTGCAGTAATTTTTCTCACCAGCTCTGCATCTTCTGGCATGTGTTTTTGTTTTGAATGACTTTATTTTGACATCCAGGTTAGCATTAGCTGAAATGTGAATGGTGTACTCTCTGCTGCTTGATTTTCTGAGGTCATCTCCCTATCTTTCTAAAATATCCCATTTGTCCATCTGTGTTTAAACTAAATTTGAAATTTTGAGAACAGATAGATTACTATTGTTAACAGGACAGGAAATTCAAACAACCTTTCTCTGGATGTCTTTCCATATTTGAAACATTCTGTGATTCACTGAAGTATGCTTTGAGTTAAAGCATTAGGGCTTATGGAAAATATGTTATTATTACTTTATGTTCAGTTATTTAATGTTTATGTTCTTTAAATGCATTAACAATGCATATGAGCAATTTTATTATTATTTTTTCTTATTGTAAAAATAGCTAGGTTCCTTAATGGAATTGTTTTATTAAAATGAGGTGAGAAAATGTCAAATGACTTGATATAATAGCATAATTACTATTTTGATATCTAATGTCTTTGTGATATTGAGAGAAAAAAATCCATTGCTATTTATTTATTTATTTTTCTGATTATTTTTCTAAGCTAGACTCCCTGCTGTTACCGTTGACCTCACCATTGAGACACAAATGTAACTTCACTCAAGAACCCATTTATCACACCTTATAATTTAACAAGTTTGGTAAGAACTTGATTTATGAAAAGTAAACATTCATAACTTTCTCAAAAGGCTCATTGCAAAATTAGATATAATATAAACATTAGACTTGAAATTTAGATAAGAGAGGAATTCAATATTAACTAAATTAAGCATTAAAGATCATTTATTAAAGCAATTACTGAGGACTCTTGAAAGCAGGGAAGAAAGAATAGAGGTTGAAGTTGTCGGGTTCGGAGAATGGGGAGTCCTCCTGAGGGGGAGACGTGCCAGAGCTGAGGCAGAGGGGGCACTGGAGGAGTGCTGGGGGTGGTGGAAGGACAGAGAGTGAAACTCTAGTCCATGAGTCTAAAACTCATCGCAGAAGCATGCATATTGAGGAAAAAACCTGCAGATGCCTGAAAATAAAGTGAACCAGTTGCAAATTGAGTGTTAATTTTCAAATGGAAAATACTTTTCAAATGCTTTCAGGATTTTAAACAGCGAACTTTTCAAGGATATTTTCATCATGATTAGATTCATTATTCCAACATTTATTCATCATTTTTTATAAAATATGTTTGTTAGTATATTTTATAAAAGATATTAATGGAGAAATGGTAGTTAATATCTATTCTCACATTTCAAGGACTTTTTTTTTACACAAAGTTCTTATATCTTTCATTAACACACCGGCCATTACTAAAGTCACTGTTGAGTCATTTACATGATTTTTCCAGAGTGTATCTTCAGTTCCATTTAAGTTGTCTGAGATACTATATAAAACTTTTTGACATGTCTGTGATCCTGGCACTGAAAATTTTAATGCAAGCCTAAAGTATCCATTTGCTATTCTTAATCTACACAAGGTAACCACTTAATAAATTCTTAAAGGATCTTTTGAAAACTTGACAGCCAGCTCTGGCAATTATTAAAGGCATATGCTTATGACTGAGCCCATCTGAAATACTGTCTGCTTTTATTTTCCATTTTGTAAAGATCATATTAAGTGGCCTTTATAAGCATTGGAACTTTCAGTAAATGAAGTCATTTGGTAAATGTGTTTTCTGGCAATAACAGTGTGAAATCCTTTATAAGGACTAATATCTATAGAAAGTATTCTTACAACTGATTCTAGAGGGAATGAATCAATCATCATTGCAGCAGGAATACTCAAGATAATTTGAACAGAATTCAACAAAGGAACTCTTAGCAAAGGAATAGGTAGGATATAGGAAGATTACAAGGGAGAGTGCACTACCCCATGGTTGGTAACAGGGAAGCTATTACCCACCCTCAGCCTGAAGTTGCAAGCAGAGATAATGATTTCAAGGTAAGGAAAAGAGAACAGTGTAAAGAAGGCCACCTTCAAAAGTGAGACCGAGCCACCTCAACATGACTCTGCAGGGAAGTCCAATTCTGACCTCCTTTTTCTTCTTCCTCTGATCTCCTGAAAGGGTTCTGCATTTGTCTAACTTAAGCAGTGGCCAAAGTAAAAAGGGTCATGGTGTAGGTCCGCCTCCCAGGGCAGAAGGAGATGGAGGAGAGGAGAGTGTGGCATGGATCTGCACAGGCAAATGAGTTATCCAGCACAGGGGAAAGCTTTAAGCTCACTCCTTTCCTCTTCTTATTTCACATTTTTACACACACACACACACACACACACACTTCTCACACTCATACGTAAGTAAATTAGGCTTTTCCAAAATCCATCAACATGTGGTTTCTAGATTCTAGTTATATCATAAAGTGACATTTTGCTTTATTATCCAGGAAGAGAGCCGGGGAGAGGAGTGTCCATTCCATCACCACACTGTCTAGTAAGACACCCTAAAACTACTGCCCAAATCCAACATTATTATCCAAATTGCACCATGCATGGAAAGGAAAAGAACCCCTGATTTTTTATTCTGCATATAAATAAAGTATTTTCATCATGTAAATATGGAGTTGAGGTAATCAAATTAGTTTTTGGAAGAATTTAATCATTCAGCATTAAAGGTAAGTAGCAATCTGTAGGATATTTGCAAATCAAAGTGGATAAAGAAAACAAATACCTAAAACAGAGGCAAGAAACCAAAGCACCTTAAAAAAATTCAAAGTAGACTTTCCAGCATAGCCTGTGGTGAAGTCTTTCCTTACTTGGTAGGTACAAATAAAAGATGTTTACAGAGATATTTTTGTCAGGCAGCTGCAAAGGTAGGCAGATCTGCTTCCCATGATGGATGATATTGTTTTGCCTTTTAACATGACAGAATTTGTTAAAAAGCAAAAATAAAATAAAACAACTGTGCTCCCAGGGATATCAGGAGCTGTGCTGTATGCAGCAGATGTATAGAGTATATTTAATATCCAAACACATTAAAATACTTTTCAAATGCTTTTTGAGGAAGCAGGAAAGAGAGGGCATTATAAAAGAATGTTGATAGAGACAAAGGGATTCAAGAAATGGAGGAAATGCTAGGGAGATAATTCACTGTGAGAAACTGATTTGCTGCAAGAGGAAGAGTGTAAAAGGAGAAATAGGAAACAATGATTGGAAGGAGAAATAGGAAAATACCACGAACCCTGGAATACTATATTGCTACTATGATCCTAATAAGAGAAAGTTGCACTTTTTCTTTTCCTAACACCCAATAAGTTAAAAAGCACATACACTTGTGTATGAGCGCACACACACACACAGTCTGCCTTACTTGTTGGCAAGATACAAAAATCAGTCTTTCTAGGCTGCTTTGTCAAGTGTCACTCTCTGCCTCTTCAGGGGTGGTGATCGGGGTTAGCTAGTTACAACTTGATTAGAGAGAATGGGAACTCTAGCAGATGAGCAGCAAAGTATGGAGTAAAGTTAGTTGAAATCACTGTGTGGGTCTGGAGGTGGTCTGCCTGGATTCAGCACTTTGTTCATAACTGTGACACAGGGAAATCAGGCAAACCTGCAAGACCAGCTGAGCACTGACTCATCCTCCATGACCACTGTTAGGCATTTTCTTATCCGTTTCTCGTAGACCATTATCAATAAAAACAAAGCAACTTCAGCGCTGCACTTTGCTGGACCTGTCAGTTTCAGTATTTATCCCACTTTATCACAAAGGACTGCAAATCAAGTTGCCCCAAACAAGTTTTGTAGAATGTAAAAGCAAAAACTAAGCAACAGAAAATATTAGTGTTGTTTGCAATTGTTCCCAACAAAACTAATATTGTTATTGTCATTTCTTTTTGTATGTTTTAAAAAGAGAAACTAATCTTTTAACAAAGATTAAAAATACTATTCCAGAGCATTAACATTTTTAAACTTTGCAATTCCAAAGAAATCTCAGTTTAGAGGATGAAATGGAAATATGAAAAGAAGGGGGAAATGTTGATTTAAATTAACAGTAAATTATGAATGGCCAAGAATCAGAGTCTTTTCAGGTCTGATTTGTAGAAACCAAATTTTAACAACTTAATCATATATGATTTCAACACCAGTTCTCTGACACTGTCCTAATTCAGTTCAATTCTGCTCCTAACTGAATTAGCATAAACCAACAAGCTAAAACTCAGTCCCACAGCCACTTCCAAGGTTAGTGTCCTGTCTTTGAGATCCCCAAGTCATCCAAACTTCTGCTAGGCTGATTAAACAGATTCAGGGGTTCCCATGACCCACCCTCAGGTTAGAAAATTTCTAAGAAGGACCCACAGAACTCAAAAAAGCACTATGAATATGGTTTTACCAAGGATAAAACTCAGAAATAGCCAAATAGAACAGATGAATACAAAAAGTGCTTTCTTTAGAGACACCAGCCTCCCAACACACTCATGTGTTCACCAACATGGAAGCCTCTTGACCTCATGGTTCAATAAAGCTTCAATAAAGCTTCATTATTTAGATACAACTGATTAAATCATGGCCATGTGATTGAACTGAATTTCTAGCTCCCCTCCTCCCTTAGAAGAGTGGAAGGTATTTTTTTTAAATCCATTCATCTGGTTTTTATTTTATTTGTTCTAATGGTTATACATGACAGTAGAATGCATTTTGACACATTGTACACAAATGGAGCATAACTTCTCATTCCTCTGGCCATACAAGGTGCTGAGTCATACCAATGATGTAATCATACATGTATATAAGGTAATAATGTCTGCCTCATTCTATAGTCCTTCCCATCCCTACCACCCCATCCAACCCCTCCCTCACCTCTACACAATCCAAAGGTTCTTCATTCTTCCCTACCCTTGCCCCCACTATGGATCAGCATCCCTTTATCAGAGAAAACATTCAGCCTTTGGTTTTTTGGGATTGATTTATTTCACTTAGCATGACATTCTCTAGTTCTATCCATTTACCTGAAAAAAACATAATTTCATTTTTCTTTAAGGCTGAGTAATATTCCATTGTGTATATGTACCACATTTTCTCTAATCATTCATCTGTTAAAGGGCATTTAGGTTGGTTCCATAGTTTCACTATTGTGAATTGAGACTGGGAGGTATTGCTGGAAAGTTCGAAGTTCCAATTTGTCTGCCTGCCACCTCCTTTGTGTGACCTCAAGTAATAATTAAAGGGGTTTATGAATAACAGAAGACATTCTTGTCACTCAGGAAATTTGAAAGGTTTGGTAGTTTGGTACCTACTAGAAAACTGAGGGCAAAAATTGTACAAGAAAAAAAAATTGTGTGTGTGTGTGTATATGTGTACATATATACATATACAAAATAACTTTATATACATAAATTATTTCATAACATAAAATTATTTAATATCCGTTGTGGTCTGGATATAAGATGAACCCCAGAAGCTCCTGTGTTAATGTTTGGACGAATGCAGGAATGTTGGGAGATAAAACGATTGAGTTGTGAGAACTGTAACTTAATCAGTCCATCTTAGTTTGAATGGACTGACTGAATGGTGAATGTAGGCAGGTGGGGATGGACGGAGGAGGTGGGTCACTAGGGGTGTGCCCCAGAAGATTTCATCTTCCTTGAGACCCTTCCCTTGTATTGCTGTGCTCTCTAGCTGCCATAAACGGAGCAGAATCCTCCACCATGCCTTTCTGCCATAATGTTCTGCCTCATCTTGGGCCCAGAGCAATGGACTTGGCTAACCATGTACTAAACCTCTGGAACTCAGGGCCAAGATGAATTTTCCCTCCTCCAAATTGCTATTGTTGGGTGTGTGGTTCATAGAGGCAGAAAGCTGACTGACACATAGAAAGGATTTAGAGGTCTGGGAAGGCAGAGGTGAAGCTAACTTTAGATATACTTGGTTGCTAAGACTCAAATGATATCATTTTGTGCCTTTCTTGTCAACTTTTGTCTTCATTTCCCTTTAACTTGGCTTTATTCTTAGATGGTCTTTGACCACAGTGGGCAATGATTCCAATCATGGGTTTTGTTGATACAGATCTTTGCCATATATACCTGAGCATTGGCTCTCCCAGTGTTTGAATGAAAAAAAAAAAAAAAAAAAAAAAAAAA
>JAJEJO010000595.1:1670831-1725313 GCA_020662805.1 Glaucomys volans | reverse complement strand
AAAAAACAAAAAACCTTATATCCTTCTCTTCTCATGCATGCTTGTGTATGTGTATATATATGTGTGTGTGTGTGTTCTCAGTCTTTGAGAGCAGAATTTGGTCAGGTTGAGTTTTGTCACTGTTTTATGCCAGTTATCATTTGGTAGGGATTAGGTACTCTGAGTACTGAGCATTTGATAGAGATTGGGTACTCTGAGTACTGGGCCTCAGTCTTAAGTTCACCATTCTGAACAAGGAATCAGAACCAATCAACTGGCTGTCCTGCCTGTACCCACTCTACTACTCCCTGCAAGAAAGCCAGTTCTGAAAGATCTTCCCTGCTTAGCAGCCCAGAAAGTCATAGATGCCCCCTGCAAGCCTTTTGGAGATATTTCCTTCATGCATGATTTTTAATGAAGAGAAGATAATCACAAGGCACTGAACTTGAATAACAATGCGTAACTGGAGGCAATTAAAAAAACAGAGTAAAGCCTGCAGTCTTAGACTGAGTCATTAAATATTAGTGAGAATAAATATTTCAGCAAATCTTTCTTATTCTTTTTTATTAAAAGACACACAAAAGTATGTTTTATTGCCTCTAACACTCTCTCTATGCACAAATTTTTGAATATCTTTGCAGAAATAAACTTAGGGAACTAAGTGTCCACTCCACTTTCAAGATGAAGTCAATGTTACATTAAACCTTGCTTAAAAATAAAAATAAAAAATAATTTCTTTTACCCAAAAGAGACTATTTTTTATCATAAGATTGGATAAATGCTTTTGGTTTTAATTTAGCATGTAATATTCCTTATCACTGTATTTAAGGGGTTTTGAGAAGTAAATTAATTTTAATAAAATTTGATAAATCTCTAAGGCTATCAAAATGAAACTGGGAGTCCTTCAACTTGCTACTTTGAAAAGACAAAAATTTAATGTTTTTTTTTCTTTAAAAATAGATCTCAATAAAATTTGGTTAATGATTGGAAAACAAAGAACTGTGTTGTTACATACACTTGATTTGTCAATAAGAAGCCATAATTAACTATTTTTGTAAGAAATGGTACATAGTGTTTGAAGACATTGCATACTAAATAGACATATAATTCAAAGTTATTTGACTCTATTGGTCTTACTAGTTTTATTTCATGTGGCATTAAAGTCACAATATTTGTAAAAGAAGAACATGTAGCAATTGATATTGTTGATCTTGACTTAATACATACACATCGTTTATATTCCTCAGATAAGTATCATATTAAATATGTGACTAATTTATCAAGCTGATGTATTTTAAATTATCTCAGCATAGATATTAGAATTATTTTTACCAACTTTTCCCTTATCTCTTATCTTGATCCAATTTGAACAATATTGAATGGAAAATAGACTAAGACAGAAAATAGACTGCCATTTTATTTTTAACTTCGACAATATGACCTTAAGAAAACTCATACGATTATTCCCAAAAGTTGAAAATTCAGAATTCAGAATAATTGCATATAATTGAATCTCTGGCACAGTAGAAAGAATGGAAGAGCAAAACTGGTTTAATAATAATATCCTTTTAAATTTTAGTACAGACAGTAGACATGTCAGATAATTCAAGGATCTCAATTTGGGTTGTCAAAGCACAGAAAAGAAAGATTATCTTAGGTGAGAGTTGCTGAATATTGGCTATTTATGGCCTCCTGAAATATCAAGAATAGCAATGTCTCCATTTTAAGAATGCACTAAATACCTGGATTTAAATGCTACAATGACAATAAGTAGACAAAATTATCGTAAGAAATATGCTTAGAAGATTATGATAAAGGAATTGAAGGTAAAATTTAGCTTGTAAATGCATATTTGTTTATACTTTATACGATGTTTTATTGAACACTTACATTTTGAAAGATAAATATAAAAGTTCTGGCTATAGAAATTATGAATAGTACATATGTTAATGAGCTTGCAACTGAGGGGACAAATACATTTATCCTTGTTTCAACATATATATATATATGTTGATATATATGACACATATATATCACATATGTGTATATATGATCAGTTCAAAGAGATAAATCAATAAATGGATAATTGGAAGAGGCCCCATGTTAGGTATGTGTAGTCGTATGACACAGGGACTTTAGGGGCAGAGAATAGAGTTATCCCTTCCTTGTCCATCATAAAGGTAAAGGATGACACCCCTAAAATAAAAGAAAGCTCAACACGAGACATTGATGACAAATTTATTTGATAATGTTTTAGGTGGAAACTTCAGATTAAAGATCCAAAAACCCAGGTTGAATTATCCATTTTTATGATTAGGTTTAATGGAGTTGGGGCAGCAGTATAGAAGTATGATAAGAAGGACTAAACGGGTCAGAATTTTCTTAAGGCCAACTCTTATCCAGAAAGGTGGGAGAAAGAATAGTTTCTTGAGGGTGGCTTTAAGGAAAAGAAATTCTGTTCCCTGATTTGCCTTGGGAGAGAATTAGGGGTGAGAGCATAGTAGGAGAAGGTGAGAGAGAAATGTAGCTTCTTAGGGCACGTCTGAACTTTACCCTTTGAGGCATCATTTCTGAGCCCCCAAAGAACATAAGTTCTTGTTTATTGTGAACTGAAGGACAGGACAAGGAACAGAGGCTGAGTTTTGAACACTATCAATAGAAGTTGAATCAGATACTGAGGTGAAGGGATAATGTACAAAAATTGTTTGAAAGGAAACATAGTATTGTACATTAGGGAACCTCAGGTTCTTTGTGACTTGAGAATATGGTAGAGAGAATGGAGTCATAGGAAGTGAGGGATGGTTCGGATACTAATGGAGGATTTTGAATTTAATCTTTGAATCCGTGGAAGGATCTTTAGTGATTGACCTATGCAGTTTTATGGTTTAAAAGATTTTTCTAAATAGTGGTAGATTGTATTACTTTATCCTAGGATGACTGAACTTAATAATCGAGTGGAAGTTTTGTAGATTGCACTACAGTGTGCAAAGGATGCGAACTACCTCAGACCAACAGATGGAAAAGTGTAAAGTGGAGCTGCTTTATTTGTTTTTTAATTACTCTGGATATATTAGTGGTTTGGCAGTACTCACTTAGAAACAAAGGGAGGTAGAAAAACAATAACAGGCAGGGATATATATAAACTGAAAATGTTTTGTTGGTAGCACAGAGTTTTGTAAATTAGCACCAGGTTGGTACTGTCACATAATTTGATGGTAGGAGCACAACAGAGCAGCTTGTAAGAACAGATGAGCCAAGGCACAAATAAAGCAATGAACATAAATCAGAGAAACTTAATTTAGCATTGGACATCTAGATGGCGGTCAGTGATGCTGATCATTATTACCATACCACCATGCACAGTGGAGACTCAAAAAATATTTGTTGATGGTAATTATAAACTCAACAAGAAACATGCCTAGAATTTTTCTCCCCATTAGACTACTTTTTCCAGAAAACATTTAGATGTTCATCTTTATGAGTTAAGAGATACCTTATGGGGAAATATTTTCACCAGTATCTTAACCTTAAGATACACTTAATTATTACGTGTTCTTTTTCTAAAACAGAGGCAAATTTATCCACACACTGGATTCTATTTCCAGTGGAATATCTCATCTGTGCCTGTTTCTGATGACTCAATATTTGGTTTGGTTTTATTTGAAATGAAGGCTTAAGTAAGTAATCCATTAAATTTAAAAACAAATATCACTGTGATTTCAGTGTAGCAGTAATTTCATCCAAGATCAATCTCATTGGCTATTATATTGCTAATTTCACTTGAACTTGTCAATCTCATATTAATGAATTAGAGTTTTTGTATTAAAAGTCTCAGAGTTCTTACTTGCCTGTGTCCTCATGTTTCTTCTTTTTTATGCCAAAATAGAGAGGAAAATATATAAATAGTTTTTAATTCAGAGTCCTGAGTATGAGAAGAGGTAGAAAAGAAACATAAAACCTAAGATATCTTATTCACACATGATATATCAGGACACAATGTCACCTGCTGTCTACACATTGAGTTCGGACTTAAACAGAGGCAGCTATCAGTATTTTTAAAAGCTTTGTTTTTAAAATAATTATATCAATTTATGATTAACACTCTCACTCTTATCCTTGTTATTGGTGTTCTGTTTAGAAAAGTTTTCCTGAAAATAAGGGGCATTGATTGAAATCCTGTTATAATTGTCCATTTTTGAATGGTTCTCTTTTGTATTGTCCCTCTTTTCCTCAAACATACACTTTTAAAGCATTTGAAATTCAAGCAAAAAAAAAGAGGAAAGGCAGCACAAAATTAAAATGCCTTAATATTTTGAGGCATGAACATGATCCAGTAGTTATGTTTTTCATATGTAGTGAAATACAATGTACCACCATGCAATATACAATGAAACACAACACAACAAAACATAATAAATTACTTAATTTATAAGCAATTGATCATTTCTATCTGGGTATTTAAAAATACTATTCTCTAGTATATGTCAGCCTCAATATCAGCATTCTAGATGACAGCAACACTTTTTTATTTTGTTTGGTCTGGAGGAAGGAATAAGTAGGAAAGAAAAGAGATTAAATTATTGTTTATTCTAAATTGGCATATAGGATGTGGGTTTACATTTTATTGGTTATAACTTAGTTACATGGTTACATCTGGCTTCAAGAAAGTCTGGAAATTTAGTCTTAATTCTGAAGTTAAATACTCAGGTGAAATTTGGGAAAGAGAGAACAAATGATTAGCTATCTCTGCCATACTTAGTAACTTGGGACAAATTAAATTTTGTCCTCTCTTTACTTTGATGTTCGTTTGCAACAGCAGAAATATAAAACTTCCCCTCCTAAAAGTATTTCCAAATTCTGTTATACTTTCTTTGAGAATAACAGATTTATCATGACAATGAAACGCATATGGTAAATATAGAGATTCAAATTCAATATATAAGTTTATGAGAAAGAGACAATACTGTTTCCCTAGTGTTTTACTATTCCACAAAATATTAGAAAGACCTTCTGCAGCTTCTGTTTGAGTGCTTTATAATTTCATTTCTATAAAAGAAACATCTATATGTAATGTCAGACTTGCCAGAAATGCAAAGTTTTCTGAACTCTCGCTGCTCTGAAAAAAGTACTTTTCTAAAAATAAAATGTACATGTTGGGAGAATGTTCAAATCAGTGTGCTAGTTGTTATGTTCAAAATTCCATTACTGTTAATGAGATTTGCAGGCGTAACTTGCACAGCAAGTTACTCTGAAATTTTCCCCAGCTGCATCCTTGAAAGATGGAGACTTCTTTTTTCTCTTTCCTTTAAGAAAACCTTTTTATCTGAGCATTGACTTCTCAATTTATCCATTTGTGCATTGGTGGCATTTATTCTACACCAGTGTTGGACTTAAGTATAAAGGAAAAAATAAGGTATTTGTTGACTGCATCTATATGAGTCACAAACAACTCACGGACATGAACTTTAGCACCTTAGCATAGTTGTGGTATGGAACTCCTGAATAATTCATCATAAAAGAACATGAGGTATTCAAAAGTCAGTGTTCATTCAGAGATGTGCTGCAGTATTAGTAGCACAAGGAAATAAGCCTTCTTTATACATAATTTACATGAAGCAGCTGATAAGTGTTATGGTTCATAATAGTTATTTTAATCCCTTCATAGTTGTTTGAGAATATTTTAAAAGTGATACATTAAGAGAAATTATACTAAAGTACATTTTCTTAACATACTATACTATTTCCTGTTTTGTATTTCCTTTGAAGGGAATTAATAGAGATTACAGCCAAATTTCTAAAAAATTGCTTTAAAATAGGTAATACATTAGCATTTAACAAAATTGTAAAAGGATATATACACCATTTCAAAATTGTTAACCCAGTTTTTATCTAATCTTCCCATAAACCAAACAGATTTGCTACTTCATAAGAAAGAAAAAATTGATTTATATCATGCATGAGTTCTGCAGGCTGTATTTTTTTTATTATCAGAGCTGATGCCTTTGGCCATTTCCTTTAGTTGACTCTCTACAAGGAAGGAGAGAAAGTACATATCAGAATCACTGGCAGAAACACTTGCAAAAAACCCCTGACCACCACCATCTCCCCAAACTGTCTAAATGGACCTGGGAAGTATTATCATTGATTGACGGTTCTGTGTTCTGTTGGAGACATAAATGCAGATGGGAGCCTCTTTTATACCATTTTTAAAAGTAAACAAATGAAAACCCTCACACACACTAGACCTTCTGTGTCTATAAGGAACTGGTTCAAGGAATCCCTAGTAAATGAAAATTTGAGGATGCTCAATTTCCTTATATAAAATGGCAGAAAAAAATGCTTATGTACATCCTTCTTTATATTTTGAGTCATCTATCACAATACTAAATATAATGTAAACACCTTATAAATAGTTGGAATACTGTCTTGTTTGGGGAATAATGACAACAGTCTATACATGTTTGGTATTATCATGGTCCGAATACTGAATACAAGGTGTCCCCCCAAAGCTTCTGTGTTAATGCAGGAGTATTCAGGGATAAATGATTAGATTATGAGAACTGTGACTTAATCAGTCTATCCTTGTATGAATGGACTGACTGGGTGGTAAAACTAGGCAGATAGGGCATTGTAGAGGAGATGGATCACTGGGAGCATGACCTTCATCTTCTCTGTGGCCTCTACCTGTCTCTTTCTGTTTCCTGGCCCTGCCATGAACTGAAAAACTTTCCTATGCTGGACTTTTCTGCATGACATTCTGCCTCATCTTAGTCCCAGAGCAATGGAGTAATGGAGTGGGTCATCTAGGCACTGAGACCTCTGAACCTGAATAAACTTTTCCTCTTCTAAGGTGTTTGGGTATTTTAGTCACAGTGATGCAAAGCTGACTAGTACAGGTACAAATGCAGGGTTTTTTTTTTCAAATATTTTTGAAATATAGCTGGTTGAATCTGAAAGTCATAGATGTAGAGGACTATGTAAGTGACATAGGACAATGTAGATGAAACTCATAGATGTAGAGGACTAAATATATAGAGACAGATGATAGATAATTGATGTGTTGGTTTGGAAACAATCCAAGTAAAAGGAATGACTCTTATGAATGAAAACCATTGATATATAATAAAGGCTAATAGAGGAGAATGTTATATTAATGATTAGATAATCATTTCAACCATTGGGGGGGAAATGCTTTCATTCTTGTCTGTTGGCAGCATCATGCAATCTTCCATACAGATCAGATGTAGAGTACTTAATGAATTCTGCCTTCCAAAAGTTGGCAGTCTTCAGGAGCTTTGTGTTGAACAGCAAAATATAAGTCAATGAACAGATGCAGTCACCTGATGTCACAGGGTCAGAGAAGAACCTGAGAATGATTTTTCTTTAAACAAATTATATATTAGACAAAAGCAAATTACAAAGTTATTTATCCATATAGAAAGAATCAACAAAAAATTACCTGATCTCATAGATGAGATTCTGCAGGAAAAAGGCCCTGAAACAAATTTGGTTGCAAAGCAAGCAAGACGGTTAGAAGACACAATAGCAATGTATGAGGACAAAGGTCTTGACTGACAACTCCAGGAGTCATAGAGCTGGCATGAATTTTAAAAGTCATCCTTTCTTAAAGTGCCATGTGTTCAGGGAGGAAGTGTGACACACCAGTGAGTTATGTTTTTTTGACTGAAGACAGTCCAGGAGAGCAGTCACCCTGAAGTGGGAAAATGAGCATCCTCAGCCTTTGGGAGCTGGATGGTGCTCCCACCAACACACACTCTCTTTGTTTGACTTTGTGCCAGTGACTTATTTATGAAACACCTGGATTTTGTGGAAATGCCAATTGTGAGGAGGAAATGCTAAATGCAATGATTTTGGTTAGCAAGATTTTTCAAGTAACTGGGGTATCTTTGAAAACACAATGGATGTCTTTTACATAGGAAAGAGGACCAGGAAATAATAGGTGGTGGAAGAAGTAGTTCAGTACGAAACCCCCATTGCTAAAGCAGATAGGAAGGTTTGTGACAAATGAACTAAAACTTAAGTAAAGTTGGCAGTCATGACATGACAGGCCCTTCATGAGTCCACAACCTGTGGACTCCAGTTCTGTTTCCTTTGGCACAGTCCCCACCCTAACTAATCGACATCTCAGGGGTCAACTAATTTCCCAAGCTTTAAATATTTCTCCTGCTGCTCTTTTACTTTCCTTTCTCCATTTCACGTTCTTTTGTCTTTAAACTCCTCTCTCAACCCTCATTCTCTACCGATCTTCCCTAGGTACCCACACCTCTTGACCTCCTCCCCCATGAATGTCTTTCCTATGCTTTCTTTTCAATTTACTGCTTGTTCCCTTTTCCCCTCCTCCCCTGCTGGCCTCTCTCTTTGTCCCTCTTCTGCTCTCTAACTTTTCTCTCTCCCCCTCTCTCATTTTATCTTTCTCACTCAAGTTTTGCAATATTTACTTTTATCATAAAGTTATCAATAATATCCTGCACACATATACACTACAAATACATACGTATGCTATATCTACTATGTACTGTATTTATAATGTCTAAATATTTATATATTTATTATATGTTAAAGTAAACCTATACATTGACATTTGTTTTTCCCCATTTAGCATGGCAACTTATATGTTTGGCTGATATCAACAGATTTAGATATAGTTTACTAAATTTAATTTTGAATCTTATTATATAAAATATTTTATTTACAAATATCTCTGGCAATGTTCCATTGTTTGTTTTTGTTCTATTACAACACAGTATGTATCCTTGAACATTATCAACCTATATTCCTTGGAGATAGACAGTGAGACTTTGACTACCATGAGGAAGGAATATTTCTTTAAATTCTGTTTGGTAGGGAGCATAGAGATGACTCTTATTTTGCAGCAGACTGCTGACAGACTGGATGGATAGCAGTGGCCTCTGTCCTATTTATAAAAAGAAACGACTAGGGAGGCAATGATCCTAGCCAAGTTTATTCAATACCACATACTAATTACTCATAATTCAGATTCTATCAGCTAGGGTTGTGTTGCATTCTTCTTTATTCATGTAACACTCTGTTTCTTTTCATTTAACTGATGCCTGTCATTTTACTAATATATTCACAATGCTGAACTTGTTGGCAAATAACGTCATCTTCCCCTATACAAAGGTAGCTTTATATTAATTTCCCTTCCAGTGGATCTTTTGTAGAAGTACATGATTTATTGCCATTTTGCCAATTTATTCTGCGTGAGGAACCTATATCTTCATTCAGTTGTGCCTCTTGGAAACATTTCTTACAGCATGTAAGTAGGTCGGTCATGCACCCATCTCTCATGTTAACTGTTGCACTCCTCTTGCTCTTCCTGCTTTAAAGCTTGCCCTCCTCTAATCAATTGCCAATCTGCAGCTGACAAAATGATCCTTTACCCCCATTTCTTTGACTGTGATTCGTTTCCCATTTCTATCTTCCCATACCTTCAGAAGCTAGACATTAGACTGGAGAATGTCAGTCCTATGTCACAGCATTTCATCAGAGAGCTTTTCATTTGTGCTCTCTGTACCTGCCCATCTCCCCTTACTGATGTTGCACAGAAGTCTCACTCCCCACCTCCCTTTTCTCAATCAGCCTACTTCGCCTGCTTTTCTCTTCCATGCATTCTCTAGCGTTGCTTATGAGACCTTTGCCCTATGAGTATATTCTATGATAATTAATTTTTGAGGGGTGAAGTGGGAAATAAAAAGAAAAGAATATTATCATCTAGGAATATCTACTAGCAACACAGTATGTTATGTTTCTTTTATTTTTTTTTTCTGTATTATATTAAAAAATTCAGTCCCAACTATAAGTATAATTTGATCACTTCTTTTTTTGATAAATATTATATCACAAGCCTTTTGTGAATACTAAAATTTCATGGCAAACATTTATTCCAGAAGAAAATAATAGTTGATGGAAATACACTATAAGGTACTCTACTGCATTTAAAAATATAATTGCAAATGAAATTAGTACTATGACTTAATTCTGACAGTCATAAATTGAGCTGAGCACAGCTCACACTTGTAATCCCAGTAGCTCAGGAGGCTGAGGCAGGAAGATCACAAGTTCAAAACCTGTGCAAATTAACAAGGCACTAAGTAACTGAGTGAGACCCTATCTCTAAATAAAATACAAAAAGGAAAAGGACTGGGATATTGTTTAGTGGTCAATCAGCCCTGATACCAAAAAAAAAAAAAAGAAAAATCATACGTTTTTGCTGATATATAGAACCATGGTGAGATAGAAATATTCAACCCTTTAAATAGGAAAACTTCATGAATTCACGGGAATGAACATGCTCTGTATAAGAACAAGTGAATGAGGAATTTTTTAAAGTACTAAACTGAAGCTAAATATGGAGATGGAAAATGGAATTATTATATATACATAGGATGAAAGCAAACATTTTATATCAAATCAAGTTTTTAACACCAAGAAATATCTGTTGTTATATAACTAAACCTAAAATTAGCATTTGAAAGGCTTAACAAGGAACATTTTCCTATATGAAATGCTTATTTCAGTTCCCAATTCCTTTTTCGATAAGAGATGCCAACATCTCAGAAGCAGGGTCATTACTAGAAAGGAACCTGGAACTGACCCTTGTTCTCCCCTAAATGTTTAATAATTATTCCTTACATTTGTATAACAAAAGTGTTGTAAGATCACTTTCAATTTAATTATCTCCTTTTATGCTCACAACAAAGCTGTGAAGCAAGTATTATAATCATTCTATTTATAAATAGATAGACCAAGGTCAGAGAAGTTAAGTGATTTACTGAAGATGATGCAGTTAGCAAAGTGTATACAATTCTGGACTTCTGAATCAGTCTGTTTTTATTTTTTTAAGTCATATTTTTCTCTAATGTTAGGAAGGTAAGCTTCTGTAAGGATGACAGAGAATGTAGAGAATCTCTTCCTGAAAGCTTAAAATTGATTATCTTCTTGGTTGTTTGATATTCATCCCAGTATGTAGGGAATATACTTTCTAGTCTTTCATAGAGGAATAACTTCAGTGGATATGAAATGTCTTCTCAGCCTGTCAGCTATTACTCTGATGTCCTCTGATAATTACTGTTGATAACAAATCAGAAGTGTTGTGCTTCTTTAGAGAATTACCTTCTTGGAAGCTTCTAGAATTTTAAAATATATCCTTTGTGTATGTGCGTGTGGTGCTGGGGATACAATCTAGGCAAGTGGCAAATGCTCTACCACCAAGCTACACCACCAGCCCCCAAAATATGTTTAAAATATGAAAACTTTCAAGATCTTGCCTAGTCTAGGGTTCACTAGTGTTGCCTATGAGCTGGTGTGAACATTCAATCTTCTTGTAAAGCACATCTTTTCAGGATTTGTTGGGTTTTTTAATTTTTAAAAATTTCTTCTAGTTAGTTGTACATGACAGTAGAATGAATTTATACATTTTGATAAATCATACATAAATGAAATATAATTTCTCATTTTTCTGATTGTACATATTGTAGTCACATTGGTCATGCAATCATACACATACATGAGGTGATAATGTCTGTTTCACTCTACTATCCTTCCTACTCACATACCCCTTCCTCTCCCTTCACTCCCTCTACCTAATATAAAGTAACTCTCTTCTTCCCTAGCCATTCCCCCTTATTGTGAATTAGCATTCACATATCTGAGAAAACATTCGGCCTTTGGTTTTTTGGGTTTGGCTTATTTCACTTAGCATGATATTCTCTAGTTCCATCCATTTACCTGCAAATGCCATAATTTCATTGTTCTTTAAAGCTGAATAATATTCCATCATATATGCACCACATTGTCTTTAACCATTCATTTGTTGAAAGGCACCTAGGTTGGTTCCATAGTTTAGGTATTGTGAATTAAGCTGCTATAAATATTGATGTGGCTGTGATCACTGTAGTTTGCTGATTTTAAGTCCTTTGGGTATAAATTGAGAATTGGGATAGTTGGGTCAAATGGTGGGTCCATTTCAAGTTTTCTAAGGAATCTCCATATTGCTTTCCATTATGTTGCACCATTTTGCATTCCTACCAGCAATGTATGAGTGTACCTTTTCCCCCACATTCTCATCAACATTTATTGTTGCTTGTATTCTTGATAATTGCTATTCTGATTGGAATAAGATGAAATCTTAGGGTGGTTTTGATTTGCATTTCTCTAAATACTAGAGATGTTGAACATTTTTTTCATATATTTGTTGATCAATTGTATATTTTCTTCTGTGGAGTGTCTGTTCAGTTTTTTAGCCCATTTATTAATTGAGGTGCTTGTTTTTTTTTGGTGTTAAATTCTTTGAGTTTTTATAGATCCTAGGGATTATTGCTTTATCTAAGGTTCATGTGATAAAAATTTTCTCCCCATCTGTAGGCTCTCTCTTCACATTATTGATTATTTCTTTTGCTGAGAAGAAACTTTTCAGTTTGAATCCATCTTATTTATTGATTCTTGATTTAACTTCTTGAACTTTATGGGTCCTGATAAGGAAATCAGATCCTAGGCTGACATGATAAATATTCGGGCCTACTTTTTCTTCTAGTAGTTACAGAGTCTCTCTGTTCTAGTGCCTAAGTCTTTTAATACTTGGGAATCAATATAACAAAGAGGTAAAAGATATCTACAATGAAAACTACAGAACACTAAAGAAAGAAATCAAAGATGACCATCAAAGATGGAAAGACCTCCCATGCTCCTGGATAGGCAGAATTAATATTGTCAAAATAGCCATACTACCAAAAGTGTTATATAAATTTACTTCAATTCCTATTAAAATTACAATAATATTCTTCATAGAACTAGAAAAGGCAATCATTAAATTCATTTGGAAAAATAAGAGACCCAGAATAGCCAAAGCAATTCTTAGCAAGAAATGTGAAGCAGGAGGCAACATAATACCAGATCTCAAACTATACTACACAGTCATAGTAATAAAAACAGCATGGTATTAGCACCAAAACCAGACATGTAGACCAATGGTACAGAATAGAGGACACAGAGATAAACCCACATAAATACAGTTATCTCATACTAGACAAAGGTGCCAAAAACATTCACTGGAGAAAAGATAGCCAATTCAACAAATGATGCTGGGAAAAATGGAAAGACAAATGTAACATAATGAAATTAAACCTTTATCTTTCACCTTGCATGACCCTCAACTCAAAGAGGATTTGTTTTCAATCATCAGAGTCTCCATTTTGTTGATTTTCCCTTTCATGTTTCAAGTTGCAGTCCCAACCCCTATTATATCAATCATGCTATTTCCTACTATTCTAATAATACAGTTGTCATAATATCTGTCGTCCTTAAACTTTTCATTTTTTCCTGCAATAATTTTATTTTTTGTTGCACAATTTGTGATGCTCTGTGTTATCTTCAAATCCACACACACACACACACACACATACACACACCCATGCTGTGGCCTAAATATAGATCCTGCCATGTGATAAACACTGAATTATCCCCAGCCACTCCAACTCAGATTTCAGCTGCATTTTTATTTCCTTAATTTTTAAAAATAATTTTTTTCATCACGTTTTTGTTTTCTCATATTATTGGTCTTCTAATCTTTCTCTATTTTTCATTGAGACCATCTTTCTTATATTATACTGGGAATATCACTAAGAAATTGTCATCTAGAGAAACAGCCAGGCATGGCAACATGCCCCTGAGGGTTTTATTCTGTTTGCATATCCATGAATCAGAAAATTTTATCCACTCTGTGTTTTCCAAGAGAGGGCTCAGATTATATTGAGTCTACTTCCCATCAGCATGAATGTTGGATGTATACTCCTTATATATATAAAGATGGAGGGGGAAAGTTGTGTATTGCTCCTGAACCAATTCCTGTGTCTAATTGAAACATAAGTACTGCAGACCTATTATATTAAGATCCAGTCTTCCGCTACTCTTGCCATCCTTTTGCCCAATATTCTGAACAGAGGAGACACTTGCAATAGGAAAATTCTCAATAATCACAAGAACAATGCCCAAATTAATTATGCCTATTTCATTTTACAATTTTGGAATTTGCCTCCAGGTGTTGCAAACAATTGTCAATTTCTATTAACCCCATTTTATAATATATCTAGGGCAGGTGTTCTAGGTATGATAAACATATAAGTTATTGTCCACAAAAGGAAGAATGGAGATTGTAAGAATGCCCTGTTAAGTTATATAGGAGCACTAATATTTACTAGGATTGTCCTAGGCGAACTATAATGTTTACTCTCCTAAATTCTAGGGTGTTCAAAATAATATAGCAGAGGTAATTATCCAAGAATAGAATGGTTGGAGAATAATGTTCTGTTCCTTGCAAAGGAAGACACTATGCTCCAGAAAGTTCCAAATACTAAGTTTTCAGAGTGGCAAAAAAACATGCATATTTGGAGCAAATAAGAGATTCTTAAATACTTTTCAATGCTGTGATATGGTTGAATGCTTGAAATTTTATAAGAGAGGAAACTGAACAATTTATTATCTCAATTCGGTTTTCTTGGTCTTGTAGTTCATAGATCTTTCCCTGAAATGCTTGTACTGTACTGATGAGTCTCATTTGTATATTTGTAATGAGTTTGCATTTTTTCTGTGTCTCCATAGTAAGTATTTTTGAATACTGAGAGAATGAGTCAGGTTGTACTAGCAAAATTTTATTTAATTTTCTGTTTCTGTCAATATAATACTATATAACCTGAATTGCATATTGAAATAACAACACATTCATTCTTTAAGTATTGCATTTAATAGATTTTTTTTTCAATTTTTTATCATTACTTGTCATATATTAGCATCTCCTACAGGGCATGGAACAATAAAATGGTTTTAATATATGTTTATGCTGAATATCAACTTATGTATCATACTTATTAACTTGCTTGAATGTGCTCAAAACTACCTTGATGAGTGGATGCCAAATGTTTTACTACTAGTAACAAAGTATGTACCATATATTAAAAAGTTTCTAGTTATCATACTTCTATTAATGATTACCCTAAAGCTTGCCTTAGTGATTTCAGTATATTATCTGGTTTAGCTAGATATACTCTTAATTTCTTTATGACATTAATTCTGTCAGCATAAGCCAATTCAATATTGCTTCCAATGTATGTATAACCTTGGAGGCTGCCTCAAAAACATTTAGTGAATAGTTGAAGTCAGATTAAGCAAAAAAAGTTTCAAAATGTAAAATTGTGCCTTCATGCTTATGATCTGGTTCTAAATACTATGACTGGTTGTATAGTATGTGCAATCTTGCCTAGTTTTATACGGAATAGAAATAAGGAATAGGAATTGCAAGGTGGTGATGACTCTTACTAGAGCAAATATAATTCATGAGATTTTCTTTGTCCCTAAATTTGTGGCTGGCTGCACTATTATGTTCTTTTATTCTATTGCCCAGTGTCTAGTCTGCTTGGAGCTAAATGGCAGTTCCACTGAGGAAAGTGTTGTTACCTTCAAACGTGATCTCTCAGCACTTTCACTTTCCAAAAAATTAAATCTAGCATTAAAGAAACATTTTAACTTTTAGACACAAAATTTCAGTACAATCCAATAGTAGGAAACTTTAACACCCACTTTCAACCATAGACAGATATCTAGATGGAAAAACATCAAGGAAACCATAGAGTTAAATTGCACCCTAGATGAAATAGACCTGACAGCCATCTAACAGAGTATTCTGTTCCAAACTTCAGGATGCAGTCTTCTCAATAGCACATGAAGCATCCCTGTTCCTTCCAGAAGTCCAACCAGAAATAAAAGCATGTGGGATGCTGATAGATCTATGGTTTTGAATTAGTGGTAATTCAGCCTCCTAAACTTATAAGTTATCAAATGTTTTATCATTTTAATAGATGTAGACAACAGAGTAAGTAAATAAATATGTTTGTTGGTCTTATTCCTTATAGTATAATTCATTATTTATCAAAGGAACATGTATTTTTGTTTGTTTATCTTAGATTCTTTCTTACACAGACTAGCTCCTATGGTAACTAGTTAATTAAGTCTCACATTCATTCCTTTACCACAAACTCATTAAGTATTTTTCAGATTATTTGTATTTATTTAAAATAAATAAGGTGCATTAATTTTTTAATGTGTCATTTAAATCAATAAAGCATTATTATCAAATGGAACATAAGATGAGAGGAGTTTAAATATTTACTAGTATACCAAACTAACTCTGGTTTAACTGGGATTTACAAAAGGATATTATGATTTTTATTTCCAAACTGGAAGCAGCTAGAATTGAGCAAAACATCTTGGCTAAATAGATAAACATATATAATCACAATTACTGTTAAAAAAAGATCAGTCATGCATATTATAAAATTTTCCTAATTCCTAGATTGGAGATTATTTCTGGATATCTACATGCTACTGATAGAAATTGGAAAATTATTTACTTATGTCATTACACATATTTTTCTTAGTGTCCAGAAAAACTTAGCTCAGAAAACTATTCTAAAAAAATTATAGTAAATAGTTTATTAGGGAAATCCTGTGTTTCCAAGTTTGGTTTGTTGTACGTATTTTATATACTAACTTGATATTTCATATGTTAACCACACCCTTTATTTTGTTTTAGTGGATGGCAATGATTAGTTTTGTCTGATTTTGTTCTACAAGAAAAAATGGACTGTTTTGTGACCTATATATTAGTGTCCAAACTTCAAAGGAGAGAAAAAAGAAAAAAAGAAACAATTAACTTTGTATTTTGATGGTGGAAATTACACGATATAATGAGGACACCATTAAAAATATCAGTTTCAATGAAATGTTCTTGCTTACTGCAAATTTATATGTGATTCATAACAAAACTTTTAATGGGGTATTGCTGAAAGAGGCTACTGGATGGGGCAGCAGAAATTCCAGGTCCTTGGTGAACTCCCTCAGTAACAAGCTGTGCCATAGAGATGACAGTCACTTTAACTCTCTGGGCCTCAGTGTTCTTATTTGGAAGATGACAAGTGAAACCTCACAATCTTCAATGTCATGTCTACACCAAAAGTCCAAAATCCATGTGCTTATGTGAGGAAAATATTAAATTCCAAGTATCTTCACAATGTTTAAAAATGGAGCACCATTAGCAGAATATCCACAGCAATGATACCATATGATAAGAAGGTAAAATATGAGGATCAACTTATGATTGCCATTTTAGAAATGTGTGAGAGCATTGTCTAGGTAAAAGTGGCAAAAATGTGATAGAAAATTAGAAAGCACAACGTTATAGCCTTATAATATCTGGAGAATCCCTTCCATTTCTTATTTTTAACTACATAAGTCATTCCTCCCTTTTTCATACCCTTTTATAGATCCAGAAAATGGTTTTGTACTGTTCTAAATCCATATATTTTTTTTATGTGCTTATATAATTCACTGTTCCACAAGAGCAGACATACAACATTCTTAACTTTTGTATTTGGAGATATAATTATATAGTACTTGGTTTTTATGGTCCATGTTAGATGTCATTTACAATGTGTCCCTTGATAGATGTAATTTACAAGGTGTCCGTCTTTGACTCTGATAACCCTTTTCTCATGTGTATTGTGGCAACCCTCTTATTTTTATGAATTAGAAAACACTAATTCTTATAGTAAAGTTATGTGAATTCTGCAAGTGAGCACTTTATCAATCTAAATTAGACCATAAGCATTTTGTTCAGTGAAGCATAGGCTACAGTTCATTGGTTCAGTAACATTAAATAATTATGTTAGAATAACAGCACTTCCTGAACTTCTTGAATACACTGGTCAATCCAGGATTCAATCCATAGTTCTCTTCGGAGAAGTGGAATAAAAATTAATGTTCCTACAAATGCATTAACAGAATTTGCATTTACTAACTTAAGTTGGAATGACCTGACCTGAAAAGTTTCTCAAGAAAGGTCCTAGAATTCAGTAATTTTGTTTAATCTGAATAGAAGAAACAAAGCTGGCTTATAAACCATCCTAAATTTCAATGAAATATATATGCTTAATGTCATTCATACTATAATATTTTTAATTTGGCCTTAGCTTCTGAGTTTTTGCTTATGTATTTAATGCATTGAAAATACATCTGATGGAAAAAATCAGAAGATGGATAGAAATGAACAAATATACTTAAAAAAAACTCTTTGCCAGTAAATACTAAAAAATAAATGGATAACAAGCTAGAAATTTGTAGCATGCTGATAGAAATACTTCTAATATTTTTTCCAAAAATGGTGTGTCTTTTTTTGACTTCTGTCTCTCTATATGGATCTATAATGAGATGAAGAAAGGATTTTGATATTTCCTAAAAGTGTTTGGTCAGTGACCAGAAAGAACTGGTTCCATTTCTCTCCAGTGTCGTAACAGAATGTCACCAATCAAGCTAGGTGAAGCCTTGGTTTTTCCTCTTTTTCCAAAAGGCATCATAAATACAATGAACCTTTACAAGCTGGTACAGTATTGTATTTGTGTGTGTGTGTGTGTGTGTGTGTGTGTGTGTAAAATGTATTGATAAAAGGAACTGTGAAACTTTGAAAATATTGGAGGCAAGTGGAAATACCACAGGGAAAGAGAGAAGTTGAAGTAAGCTGGATCATTTTTAACTAAAGCATTTAGGAAACAAAACAAATTGGATAATTTTTAAATTGTGAAAGATAAGAGATTTACATATATTTATATGAAAAAACAATTTTCATAGTGTTAACAGATCTTTTTTATTGCTCTTTCTAGTCATTTTTAGCTTTAGAAGATTTTCCTATTAATACCAAAATTTTCATTGACTTACTTAAGTCTGGTTTTAAGTATGCATATGTTGAAGGTTTGTGTATGTTGTCTTTATCTCTGTGTGTTTTTGTCTAAGTAGCATGTATGGAATGCCTAAGTTTCTAAATATAAGACTTGAATTAAGATATCCACAGATTCTCAGGAACTAATTAACATTTATTTCTCATTCACTTTCACTTACCTTGTGGTGATTAATAACAAATGCATAGTTTTAAAATTCTGAATTCTGAATAATAATTAGTCATCAATCAGTAATATGGAACATTTCCCAGCAGTCAGCAACTGGCTTCCAGGAATTACCTAAGTTCAGTTTAGAGAGGCAGGATGCTTAAATATAGCTCATAATACAAAATGCTATTGACCATAAGCAAGTACCTACCTTCTTTGTTGGCCTATTCTGGAGGCAAACTTGTTTTTTCTTTCTATCTACCTAGTAAAATCTTTAGAATTCAGCAATTCAGATCTCATAGTTTGCTGTCTTTTTGCAACTTTATTTATTTCTTTAGCCCAAATTCTCATCCATTTAATTTTCCTGTTTCCAGCTGAAAATGTGTTCTTTTTTGGATGATTCCTTATGCTAAATAGTTAAGTAATGCTAGCTGCTGTAACAGATCGTAGATTTTATGATGTTTTAAACAGTTGGGATATGTTTTTTCCCCTTTGTTCACATATTGATTTGAGGACTGGTACTTCTCCCCAGAGAATTTCAAGGAAACAGACTGACAAACAAGGGCTTTTTCATTTTCTTAAAGAAAAAAAAAATGTATATAGTAGAATGCCATCCTAGTTAATCAGAAGGAGAGAACTTCTTAATAGGCCAGACCCACAAAGTAAACTATCCCTTCTTACATTCCTTTGACATTTAGCCAGATCATCACACTTAATGGAAAAGTAAGAAAGGTGGGCAGTGCAATCCAGCTGTGAGAACAAGAAAGGAAGGAAAAGCATTTTCATGAATAGCTGGCTGTGTCTGTGTAGGGAGCTTGACACTTAATGGTACTTTTAGTCCATTTGACCCTGAAATATCTATATCCCCAAATCTATATTTCCAGAGGAAAGAAATGGTCACCTAAAGAATCTTTGATTGCTTATATATTTACTATACCAGCATTTTTTAATTTTATAGGTCATGCATGCATTTGTATAATTACTTCTTTAGACCTTATTTGGATTATCACTTTTCTATCCAATGCTATTGCTTTCAGGTATATTTATGTGTGGGCTGTAATCAACACACAGAGTATCTTTCAGAGAATGACCAGAGATTTTATTTTATTGACTTGCAGTTCTGATTTTTCACACTATAAGTCCCATGAGGGTTGGGTCCATGTCAATATTAGTCATTCATAGTCTCTACATTAAGTTTTAAGCATTATTAACATACGTATACAATTAATATGTATAAGTGTGTGTTGAGTGAATAAAAAAAACAGAAGTTTCTGTGATACTAAATTTTATTTAAGTAATAGCTACATTACTAACTTTAATAGACTGAACTTTTTTCCTGCTCAACAGCAAGATTTTTACCTAGCCAGAAAAGCCAAAAGAAGAAAAAACAAAAACAAAAACAAAAAAAGGTTTTTGAAGTTGAAGCTTCTTATTTTGAAGTTATTTTGTGTTGGGGGGACTTGTCTCTCATTACCTTCAGTATATAACTTTGTACTTTTGTTGGACTTTTGCATTTTTTATTTTCAGACTAATGTTCCCTGTACAATCTTTTACTTTCCCCAAATAGAAATGTGGGATTCTACCTGAAAATTAACTGAAAGAAATCTAAGAGCAAATATGATGAATGTCTCAGAGCAGAGTATAGAGTTTCCTAGATTAACTGGACAGGAAAAAATATTATTCATATGATTTCCATATGCATATCGGTGTTCCTAAATTTAATATGGATAGCCTAAAGACATTTTATACAGCATTATTCATGGTGGAATATTTTATCATAAGAAAGAAGCAATTAATAACAGAAAGGCAATTATTTTCTACAGTTTAAAGAGGAAGATTTTATGAAACATTTATATGTAATAGTTCAGTCTCCATATGCAAAGCAGCATGTACAACAATGCATTTTAATATAAAGATATTTAGGAAGTGTTTTATGTTTTTAAAAACAATTTCATGGTATATTTTATTTAATGACTATTCCTTATTACCTTCAGTTGCAAAATATTACCCTCATGAAACTTTTTGATTAATCATCTCTTGCAACCAAATTACTTGTCTTTAGTTTAGTTTCATTTATTTCTTTTAACACTGAGAAAAGTTCTGCTCTGAAGTTAGAAAAATTATGATTTTCTTTAACTCTTGAATTTCAATCTTTTTTAGCTGAAAGATTATTAAGTCTGTCACTCTAATATTATTTAAGTCAGATGTAACATCATGTGGCACAGTTCTACTGGATAGCATTGACAATTATTTTTAGTACAAGGAAGACTGAAATCACTAAGATGGTAAGGGAATTGTACTGTTGATTTATATTTAAGAGCCAACAGGCCTTCCAGGCTCAGGGTAATTATATTTTCATAATATACAAAAAAGGATTAAAAAAAAGTTTGTCTTCAAAATTTTTGGTATTATAGTTAAGCTATTACCACTCTGTTGAACCTAGATAATGCATATATGTACACACATAATTTTATGCACATATATATGTAGAAGCAGATATATGAACACCATAATGATGAAGATAAGTATTATAGCACTTCAGTGTGATTTTATAAAACTACATCTAAAACAAGGTATATACAAAACTCAAAATTATTAATAAATACAATATTTAATGTCAGTTAGGCGGCCATCCTGACATCTGTGTAAGGAACAGCAAGGAACTTTAGTGTTGAATATAATACAAGACCCATATTATTAAAGCACATTCACTAAACTTGTTTTACAAATTCATACTTATTTCAGATCTTTAAAAAAGGACTCCACTTGAATATCTGTAAAACAATTTAAATTGTCCTACTTTATAGATTTTTTCATGTAATAGTATACTGATATTACTAGCATTTTATTGGTTTTATAATAGCAGCAATTGATAACATATTGGTTTCTAGTTTAGTTCATAAAAATAAAATTCAAGAAGCTTGCATAGCGTTCAACAGATTATGATAACTCTATTGTAGTTTTACAAACTCAAAATACCAAAATATATTCAAAGTGATAAACATTTTCATTCAGATTTGCATAAGCTAATTTTTGTGTTTGTTGATGTTGATCTCTGTTAATGTTTAGATATTCTGTATCCTCCAAATCCACCCCAATAAAACAGACTTGGTGCTTCACTAGGTGCATTCATGTTTTACAAGATTACTGGAGGGTGATCTTCCATTATTTCAGTTAGATACAATCTGCTACAATAAACTTACTTACTGACACACAAAATGAATTACACTCTCTTTTATGAGAAAACCATGCTCCAACACACAGTTGCTATTCAGATAAATCCACTCATGTCTACATGTTATTAGGTACTAAATTACCTTTAAAATAATTCAGTAATTTAAAAAGTAGAAGATTTTTATTAAAGGATTTTTAAAGCAAAAGAAGAAATATAGTTTTAGTACAGGCAACCATTTCTAACATGAATTCACTGATCTAGAAAATTACTTTAATGCACATATCAATATGCGAGCCAGTTGCTTACATTTCAGCAATTAAAAAAATCTCTGAATTGCTTTCTTGTGTGTATAATGAAAATACACAAGAATTGTTAAGAGTAAAATCATAATTATCTCTTATTGTTATCCCAGTAAAATGAGTTATAACTAATAAGAAGTTGAAAATGGGGAAAACAAATCATTCATTTGAAGCTTAATATAGTCTTCCTATGTTGAGAAAAATAAGTTTTGGTATAAAAATGTATCCTTATTTTATTTTTAAAAGATTTAGTAGTCACATAATTTGAGTATTGAAAATCAGGACATTCAAATCTTAAGTATAATGTGAGTGAAATCCAGAGAGAGAGAGAGAGAGAGAGAGAGAGAGCTTTTCATGGTTCAAATTCACATGTACTACTAAAGTTGAGTTGTCATTTCATTTTGAATATCATTTTAAAAACCCACACCTGTAAAAATGTTGGGCATAGACACTGAATAAATTGGTTTTTCAATGTATAGTTGAGTAGAAAATTATTTAAAATAAGATTTAGCTTGAAGTTATCATCTTGGCATTCCCTAGATATTTACTTTAGGCAAATTACTTATCTTTATATTGTTCTTGACCATAATATAAACTTTGAAATCTTTAATTATTAGATACTATATCTTTATGCACAAAGAAATGTAATATCTAACATAAGTGGTGAGGCATCTTGGAAATATTTGGTTTCTAATATCTTAGATAAATAAATAGTCAATGGCAATTGTTTTACTTACATATCATGTTGATTATTTCTATCTACACAAATTTTCATAAGTTGAAAGAGTAAAATGATTCTCATATAACTATAGCTGTATGGGATTTGAAAAGCAAAATAGCTCTCTGACATGCCTGAAAGTTCTGCTAAACATGACTTGATTTGATATGATCTTTGAGTCACAATTTAATTCATTCCTGTTTATTTGTTCCCCTTGTATAAATCAAGTTATACATTATTTATTCATGTTTTCTTTAAACCATCTCAAATTCATTGTTTATTATATTTCCAAGATGTACATAAATATGCATATATTTCTCTTACTTTCATCTATTTATGCAAATTTCTCATTTTATATTTCAGCATTATCATTTTCGCAAATAAATTCTTTATGAATTTCCTCTCAGGTCATTCTAATGTATCTAGTTCCAGAGAACATATTTGCCATACTTTAACCTTATGTTTTCATGGTTGGTTCTTCATTTACCTTTGCCCATACTCTTCTCATATTCTTTTTATCCTCTCACCTTCTTTCTTTGCAACATGCCAACTTTAAACTCAAATTGAGTAGCGAGGAGTTTTTCCACAACTTACATTATTTAGTAGAAGCATGTAAACTCATTAACTCATTTTTCAGTAAGTTCTTTCTTATCCAGCAAGTTCTAACTTATACATAAATGAAGTGAAAGAAAATATTTTTAAATATCCCAGTTCAGAGCAGTGGTAGAAGCCTGTCTGGACCATTGGAAATAATGAACAATGTTCCTGAAGCAAACTTTAAAGTCAAAGCGGATTAACTCTTGGATATTACACCTGAGCTCATTTTAGTGTATGTAAGTATGTGAAATGTGCATATGTAGATGGTATTTTTTCTTCACCACCTTAACCAATAAACATTAGCAAAATTCTTACTGATTTCTGTGTAAGAACAAAGAGAGGGTTTTAAGATTCTGCATAAATGGAACCTGATTTGGCATTTGCCTAAAAATTGAAACATGAGGAAAACTTTTGGAAATGGTTAGGGGAAGTAAGGAAGAAAGCAGAATTATTGTTGTGTTTATAAATGTATATATATTTTGGTATTTAAAAATGCTCTTATATTTCCTGTTGATAGAAATATTAAAGTTCTTATATATATATGTACAAAATTCAAAATATTAACAGAATTGTTTTAGTATATTGAATATAACATATATTTAATGTGTATGAATTCATGCACCTGCTCTTTTTGCTTTGCTAACTTGTCACTCTGTCATTCAGCCTCACACTCTGCTGAGGTTGCTTTGATTCCCTTTTGCTAGTCCATTTAACTATTCTTTCCAAATGACAAGAAACCTCTGCAAAACTCTAAAGATTATGCAAAATAAATTTATTTATTACCTAGTAAATTCTTCCTACATTTTATTCACATTATAAAATACACAAATTCCTGTTGGACACCAGCAATAAACAAAGAAATTTATCTTGCCAGATGCACGTGATAGCTCAGAGTTTCCCTTAGCTCGAGGAACCTAAGACTTGATTAGGTCTAATTAATGTGAAATCTACATATGAAATTTCAAAGGCCAGCCTATCCCCAATTGAGTTCCCCAAAATATGTCTAATAATTAACAATAGGCGTGCTAAAGCAAACAGTCAAGATCTGCCCATTGCGGTCACTCCAAGTTGCCACATCACAGAACTGTGAACTATAAAAATGTACATTGATCTAAGATACTATATTTTGGATGATTTGCTAAAGGAGCACAAATTAGCAGGTATACTAGTATGCCTTCTGTGTCCATATCTTAATTTGTGGTATCGCTATCCATTCTGTTACCTGTCTGGAAAACATGCTTCATTATCAATGATTTCCGTTCGACTCTGTCTTTCAGTTAATTGGTCTTTACATCTTCCTCACTTTTAAATTTAAAATTATTTTAATACTACTTAAATAATTGAATTTTTATGAATTTAGCATACATTTCTCATTACCTAACATAAACTGGAATTACTGAGCTAAGAATGACTTGTTCATTTTAGAATATGGATTCCTTTTGAGTTCTGTATTCTACTGTCTTTTTCATAATATCCAGTATTTTTTATTATTTTACATGAAACAGATGTGCACCAGGCCATGGGCACAATTAAGGGCCTGTTGTTAATATTTTCATTTTATTTATTGCCTAGTAAATTCTAAGCCTTCTGAAAGTCTTTTGTAGTTTTCTTTATAAAAGTTAATATAAAAATGCAAAAATAGTCTATTTATTGAGGGCTTTATCTTCATTATAAAAACCAGGAATCATGACTGTGGTTTTTTTTTTTTTTTTTTTTTTTACCGAAGTATAAAATATTATCATCTCGATTCCTTGTTAATCTGACTATTTGTATGGCTTGCAAAGAATCCTTTTGTGGTGATTAAATCTTGACAATGCCTCTGTCTCATGGCCCTGGTTGCCAACTTTCTGGTCTAGAAATTCTGTTCCCTTTCACAAAACTGCATAATGTTCATGCAGTCTTTGAAGGAATGTAAAATTCAGTTTCTGACAATTAGAATACATGGAAGAAAAACTGTTAAATGTTTGGCATTACGGATTTCTAAGAGTGAAGGTCTTATCTAAACACGCTTATCAAAAATGTTTTGTGCAAGAAACGTTTTAAAATACCATTAACAGTTTCTATCCACTTAGGCTTTGTTCAAAACAACATGCCCTTTCCAAAATAATCATGGAAACAAATGAAAACCAAGCTTATGCCCAGCAGCCTCTTGATGTAACTTTTGGTGTTATTTGTGTTATAGAATATGGTTAGTTCTGACCTTATTAAAACAACTCCTATCAATTACTGTGCTATATGTGTGTGCTTTCATTTGAATTTACAGGGCCTCTCATTCATAGTAAGTGTTCAAAAATATTGTTAGAACAATGAAAAGTAACAATCATTTGTTATTTCTTCATTTAAATTTCTTTCCTATCTTTTTTACTCCATCAACAGGAAATAAGTCCTACAATATAAATAAATCCTTATAAAAATGAGAGAAATAAATATTTTCATAGTTTAGGAAACACATTTTACCTCTTTTGAATATGTTTCCTCCCCTTATATTAATGTGTTGTTTAAAGGAGAAAACTTGCTTACATTCTATGCAGGTTTTAAAATATAGAATTTGGAGATAGGTCATTAAATACTCAAATCTTACAAAATCAATGGGCAGTTCACTGGATCAGCAAAATAGAGGGAGGGGAGAGGGAGTGATGGATGAGAATAGCCACATTTATTTAATCAGATTTCAGTCTTCAGAAAGTACATTTAAAATTCAACTGAACAAGAAGAATGATATTCAGTAAAAACAAATACTACACTTACACTTTAAATATTTTTTTCTTGAATTTTTTTATTAGTACAGGATCTAATTTTGCTATATCAACAAAATACATGATAATGTGCAAGTGGATATGTATTTAGAAATTTTCTGAGAGAGATTTGACTGCTAATCATAGAGGGTTGGTTTTTGTGGATCCCTGGTAAGGAAATGTTAGAAAAAATATGTAACACTTGAGCCAGGCATGGTGGCACAGGCCTGTAATCCAAGTGACTTGGGAGGCTGAGTCAGGAGGATCACGAGTTCAAAGCCAGCCTCAGCAATTTAGCGAGGCCCTAAGCAACTCAGTGAGACCCTGTCTCTAAATAAAATACAAAATAGGGCTGGGGATGTGGCTCAGTGGCCGAGTGCCCCTAAGTTCAATCCCTGGTTACAAAAAAAAAAAAAAAAAGTAACACTTTTTTTAAGGTAGTTTCTCTAGTCAGATGATAAAAAAATAGCAATAAAGTTTTCTGATTTATATATTCAAATATTTTTTGTTTCCATCTTGAAATAACTAGCATATTCTAGGATATGATTTATATGCTTAGATAAATGCTGTTATGTAGCAAGAGCTGGGATTATAGAGGTATGGTTAAATGAAGTAGCAAATGAACAATATAAGCCTTAAAAATGACTTAATAATCTATTCAAACCACTGATGACCACTATTTATGGAAAAGAGTATACCGTACTTTCTCACCAACCCTTCTGTTTCTCATTTGGCAAGCATCCAAATTTCTGCTGTGTTAACATTTGCTCTTGGGAAGAGATGAAGGAAAAAGGTCCATAAGGTTCCTATTTGGCCTAGACAGTAGAAACATCTGCTGGATTCAGGAGCAGCTTGCTGGCCCAAGTCTGCAGGGAGAATTGATGCTCATCAGCCCTGCCACATGAGTCAGTATTTCCTGTGCCCTGGGCTACACAAGCTAATTCAAGAAAAGTAAAGGAAGAGCATTATGTGTCAAAATTCTCTCATTAAATAAGCATCATATATATTTAAAGCAAATATCATGGCACTATAAATCATTAGTTTAATGCTAATGCAGTGCAAATTCTAACAAATAGAAGTTTATTTTCTTATCATTAGTCAAATCCTTTTGATAAATGATGGATTCTATGCATTTAGAAATTTTCTGAGAGAGATTTGACTGCTAATCATAGAGGGTTGGTTTTTGTGGATTCCTGGTAAGGAAATGTGAGAAAAAATATGTAGCACTTTTTTTAAGGTCATCTTTGTAGTCTACTTTAAGATTAGCTGTCAATGATTTTAATAGTGGGATCTGGGATTATAGCTCCACACTTGAGCTTAATGAACGATTACTAAATACAATTACTGATCTTTAACATGCACACAAACACATGCACACAATTTTCAAAAGTAGTTACATTTAAAAGTATCTACTTATTTCCTTGTTGCTGCCAGTAAACCAAACACTTGGAACTTTTTGCAATTGTCCTCTGAATTCTTGATTTATTATATCCATTTCCCTAAATTTGAAAATTTATAACTTCTAAGGATTCATTAAATTTTTGGAAAAGTAACTTGAAAAATATAGGATCCACATTTTTAAAAATTATAATAAAGTGCTACACAAAACAATAGGACTAATTTTCTATTAGATTTTCTTTCAGAGAAGAACTTTAATAATGACAACAGTTGGAATTATAATAACATATTCTCTCCAATGCACTGATTAAAAAAAATACTAAGTACATATGCAAGTTTGAGCAATGAATGTCAGTTAATGTTAATATGTCAGTGTAATTTGAGAAAATGAGATTGAAGTTCTCTATCTGTCTATAGTAGAACACATCTTTGTTTTCAGATTTGTCAAGGCATGTAAGACTAGGACCCTGAGATAAAAATCTGTTGCACAAATTATATGTAAAATTATGAACTATGTCATAATTAAATTCCAACTGATATAAAAAAGGAACAAGACAAATAAGAACAATGTTGAACATATATAATGTGACTAATTTACTGGTGTTTGAAGTTATATCACAGTAAGAAAGTAGACTATGTGTTGTATTCTTGTTAGTCTCAAAATACAGTAGTAGTGCCCACTATGTAGAGTAGTAACACAATTATTGGTTTCATATATTTAACAATGTCCATAAAACACAACCATATGTATTTTACACCAAGTTTATGCAAAGGTCATAATCCAGGTGATGTGACATGGATATCAATAACCAGCAGAGGACTTGTGATGCCCTGAAATGCTTCAGTATGTGTATAGTCATTCCTTCACCAATGGCTAGGTCAATATGGGCTACCCTTGACCAGGGAGACCTCCAGGTTTGTGGTCCACTGTCAGGATGTTGTCATTATTTTCCATGTACACTCATATCTAGTCAATCCTGAAAATTAGTTTTTCTATTACCAATCTTCAATGGCATATAGATGCTTAGTCCAGTATCAGCACCCTCCCCTAGTGTTCTCTCTCTCTCTCTCTCTCTGTCTCACACACACACACACACACACACACACACACACATTCTGTGTACATCTGTGATTTCCTTGAATTGCAAAGATGATTCAACCAATGGACTGCCATGTGGGAGTTTTTGAGATGAGAAGTAAGGTCAACAATCAGTGGTTGACACTTCCTTCCAATATTGTAGTTTGGGAACCATTGGCCTTACTACAAATATGTCTTTTTATCTGGTTTTCAATTTCAACAGTGTTCATAATATCATAATATGGTTTCTAATATTTAAGGATCAGAAGAGATTTTTCAAATTCCACCTCAATTTTTGTTGAGGTTTATTTTAATAATTTCCATTAAAAGTTTTATTATTTTCTAACCAGCAGATTAAAGGCAGTAACTCCCCAAAAGGATGTGAGAAGATAATATTAATTCCTTTTTTTCCTTATCTGAAGTATAATTCTTTGAGCTGATTTATCTGTACAAATCTATACAAAGTATCAAGTTTCATTTTAATATTTTCCCACAGCAGTTTCCACTTGCTCTCGTAGGGGAATGTTCCCCTAGATCTAATGTGGCACTACAAAGGGCTTGAACATCAAAGCATGTAAACATGGACAAGATGGGTGAAATCAACATTAATGAAATCTTTGTGCATTCAGAAATGATCAAACAGTGGAAAACACATCCTATTAACCACTGTGTTATTGCATTTTTTTTTTCAAAAGGAAACTTGCTCCTTAGGGAATATTCCAAGTTGATTCATATGTTACTACATATTGATCTATACTTAAATAATTAAGGTGCTATCATTTGAACACAATGTTCATGTGTTCAAAACTCCGTGCCCACTAAATCTAAGGCAATACCTTATGCCTATCGGAGAATGAAGATGAATGTGCGTTTCTGCCTGTGCCATCAAGAACTTTAAATGTTATCTGGTATTCATATCACCAGTGGCTGCCTTGAGGATAACAATTCTGTCATTGGTAAAGAAAACATTTATTTCTATACAAGTCAAAGGAGGAGTCATATTTATGTTTATGCAATGTACTCTGGAGTAGGAGAAAGATCTCAAAGTTTTGAAAATTTGAAAAATGCACTATTTATTTGAAAGCACACCACTATTATCCACTTAGGAAAAATATATCTTTGAAAAAAGAAAACTCTTTTAAATGTAATGTTTGCATCCATAGTAGTTTACCAGAAATATTTTCCTTTCTCCAAAATAACTACGGCAGTTTTAAAAATAAGAAATAAGATGAAAATCCACCATTATAAATAAAAAGAAAATCACCAAACCAGCGATATTTTAGAGTCAGGCGTTTATGGACACATGGCTGATGATCCTATTTGAGTGCAAGCTCGAGTCAAAAAATGATGAGGCTCCATTTACCAGAAAGTTACTATTTCTAGTATAAAATTTTAAAAACTCAAGAGATTTGTAATTTCTACAAATAAATGAGTCCAGTGTGAATTCTTTGTTTTCTCATTAAAGATTCTTTTTTTTTTTTTTTTTTTTGATACTGGGAATTGAAAGGTGCTTTACCACTGAGCCACATCCCCATCCCTTTTAAGTTTTTTTTAAAATTTTTATTTTGAGATAGAGTTTCCCAAAGTTGCTTAGGGCCTTGCTAAATTGCTAAGTCTGTCTTCAAATTTGAAATCCTCCTACCTCAGCCTCCAGAGTCACTGGCATAACAAGCGTGCACCACTGTGCCCAATCTTCAATAATATTCTTGATAGTAAACACTACTTTACAATGGTTCATGTCCAAGATTGAAATGCTATTATTTACAGATAAGGATTAGTAAAACAGTATTTTCTGAGAAAGTGAACTGAGCCACAGCACTTCTTTCAATAGCTTACCATTGCATCAATATGATAGCAGGAAGAAAAATGTATGCTTCCTAGAACTTACCCTGTGACTTTGATCTTTTCTATCTTATCTTGGGCCTTTTTCAGCCATCTCATCTCTCATACTTCAGTTTCTTCACCCTCCCACCATGCCATCTCCTTCCACAGCCATCCTCTTTCCTGCTCTGACTGAGGACGTTAACATCGGCTAATTTACTTTTGGGGGTACTAGTCTGGTTTCTACCATTCTTGTCCCTGGACTACTTTGAAATGGCTGACTTTCTCTGGTCATTTAGATATCATTTGAAATGTTGCTACCTTCTTAACCAGGTCTTTTCTTATTTATTTCTTTTCCTTGGTTTTACTGACTCATTCTCAGCTTTGAGTGGCAAGAATCATTTCAATTTTGCCCACAGTTATATTCCCAGTTCACAATGTGGGAAGCACATTCTGAGCATCAATGATATGTGTGTTGAATTGATTAAAGGCATCAAAGTATGATTTATAAACAAAATCTGTTTAAAAATATAAAAGATAAGTTTCTGAAAATAATACATTATATTTATAGTTCAAATGCATTAATATGAGCTGAAATTATTCATTATTAGAAGTAGTTTATTTCTATAATATTTAAAAATTTGCCACACTCCATGATTTAAAGAGGGTGAATCTAAACAGCATCTAAGTAGATATTTTCCATGACTATATTCAATATACATACCAATGCAATAATTTTGATTTTCTGCAGAGAATAATAAAGGAAAAGAATATTAATGAACAGGCTATTCAAGCAATAGTCAATATAATTTTATGTTTGAAGAGTATTTATATATCTGACATAATCCAAAAGAAGAAATGATTGAAAATACACAAATTAATTCAAAGCAATAATAAATCAGGCAATGATTAATTTAAGTTGTTATAATTCGATTTCATTTAGAAAAATCGGTATAAAACCCAGACTGAAATTCTAGTATATTCTCTATTTTTAACTTTCCTCTTAATCTTGGTTTTATTTTACTAGCAGTATTTTATATATTTTATCTAAACAATTATATATTTGAAATTACGATTTTAATGATACTTTATTTCTTATTCTTTTTAATTTAATTTGCTCTTAGGAGTGTGAGGGATTTTAATTTTCATTGAGGTTATTTAATAGGTAGACTATGTTAGCTGTGTTCTGAACCTTCTAGGACTTCCTGGATAAGATAATCTTTTTAAAATTTCGATTGAATTTTTCCCAGGATCTTCAATTTTAAAAGGTTACATTCCAACCAGTCAATTTTTTTTTTTTGTCTCCTGAAGATTGATTATTGTACACTCAGCATTACATCCCTCACCCTGTCTTCAGAAGATTCCTACCATCTGTGTGTTCCTTTCCAGAATATTTCCTCCAGGTTGACATCTCAATTTAGAATTTAGTTATGTGATTGAGCTTCACTGTGAACCAGACTGTGATTGTGGTCATAAATTTCGTTTCTCTGGAAGGATGCCTCTCAAGTGTTCATCAGTTAGTGAGAAAAGCTAGTCAGTTCTAGGTCTTGCTCATTCATCCTGAAAACAATATTCTAGAAAGATAAAATGACTTTATGTACACATGATAAATACCATGTGAGTTTATTTTGAAGCAACAGAATTTTTAAATTCCCTTATTCTTTTATATTGTTTTGAGGGACATATTGCTGTCATTTTATTTTTAAATTCCTTCCTTTGTTTTGGATCCTTCTACATTATAATACTTGAAGATACATTTGTATGAGAAGCAATGTTGCTTGGTGAATATAAATATGAACAATTCATCAACCTCATTTTTCACCATGAGAAAGTAGTTCATTCAAAAAGTATTTTTTGAATATTTGACAAAATTTACAAACATTTTAGGGAATTAAGGAAATACAGATAAGTTAACGAAAATAAAATATATTTTGGTGTGGGTGTATGTGTGTGTGTGTGTGTGTGCACACTTGTGTTCTGGCATATGAACCCAGGGCCTCATGCATGGTAGTCAAGTGTTTTACCACTGAGTTACACCCTTGCCCTTTTCATAAAATTTATTTTGAGGCAGAATGTGACTAAGTTGCCCAGACTGGCCTCAAACTTCCTTCCATAGGCTCTCAGGTAGCTTGGATTACAGAAGTGTGTCACCATGTCTAAGTATTTTAATGATTTTATGTCAAACATCTATTGTGGATGTTAAACTGAATTATTTGTATTTATTTTAGATCACTAAATCCTTAGTATATAAACAAGTTTGTGTTTATTTAGCATATTGGCAGGGTTATTAGCAGAAAAAGAGGTCAAAAATAGAAAGAATTGACTTTGTATACATACAAATTTTTAAAAATGTAGGAATTCTTATAATCAAGTAATGTTTTCATAAATACTAAATAATGCAAGTATTAGGAAAAAATATAAAGCAATTATAAAACAAAATTTCCTAGGGTTTTGTAAGTATTCTCAAAATTAGAATCTTATAAATTAAGAAAAACACAGACTTAGTGATATGGTTATGTAATGCAAAATTAATGATAGAAATTAGAAAAATCTATTTTATGTAGAAATAATAACTGTACTGGGAATATTATAATAGAGAAAGCTGAGGTATACAATTACACGAAATATTTTTTAAATGGAGGAGAAGTCACTAATGTTATGTTTCACCTATGTTACAAATTTCTCCAGGGCCAGCACAGATCCTGATACTCAGGAATTAGCTCTCATTATAAAAATCTATTAGACACTGCAAATGGAAGCTACTTTTGATATAATATTATATAGTTAACTGGGTAACATGCTCAATCAACCTGTGTAGATCAACTGGAAACAATACAAATGGTTATTCCATGGATTCTTGGGTCTGCCTAGTGTCCTGGAAAACTACAATAATATTCTGCAAAAGAGAAAGAGAGAAGGAATTTCTACCAGAGAATTATGATTCTCTGGGTCAGGAGCGGTGGGAACCACTGTAAATCTGAAAGAGCCTTTTGTCATGGATCAGAAGCCAAGGAAGGACTAGGGCCAAGCTTTGGGTACACAAGGACTTCTGCTCCCGAGGTGGTAGCAGAATGGACTACTCATAATGACCATAGTGAACAACAGGATCTGGTCTACAGGATTGTAACTACAGAAGTTGCCAGTTTGGCACTGTCATGCTCTGATATCAGAAGGAGAAAGCCCTTCCAACCTTCCCTGGCCTTGCAAGACCTACAGTCCGCCAGCTTTGTCTCTTCCTTGCTTCGGTCTGGCAGTTGCAATGGCACATAGGTCTCCAAAGTGCTTCCTGTCTCTATGGAAACTGGCAAGCAGCACCAGTCTGATGGCTATGCTCTACAGTGGCTGGGCAAAGGGGTGGCACAGAAGGTGGATACCAGGTGTTGTATTCTAAAAGGCAGGCTGAATCCAGAAAAGATGAAGTAGAATCAAAGAAAAATTAAATGACATGTTATAAGCCCAGGAAATTTTTTAAATTATTTTTTTATTTTTACACACTGCATTTTGATTCATTGTACACAAATGGGGTGCATCTTTTTGTTTATATTATTGTACATGATGTACCATTCGTGTAATCATAGGCAAACTTAAAACCTGGAACGTAATGATAGGAAAAAAAGACTAGAGAATTCTAAGAATATGAAAGAATAAAGGGACATTCCAAAACTGGAAATATTTTGCACTTAGTTATCAGTCTTAATTTTTCCTCTGATTTCTTTTCTTACATGATAGAGCATTCATTGCTCTTCTCTTCAGAATTGGAAACCTGCATTAATGACATTGGCACATTTCAATCCAATACATTTCAGTATGCAATATGTGTTTCAGTTCACACATCTACTGAGCCACAACTTTCACATTAGAAGGTTATTTGTTTAGAATGCTTTCAGTAATTTAGTGGAAGTAATAGCATACTGTGTGTGCATTTAGATATATTTTTAGACTCTAATTTAGGCAACAAGAATGATCTTGAACTTCCTAAGATGCAGGTTCTGTGTATAAATACCCCAAACCAGTTGATAGAATGAATGAGAGGGAGAGGGAGAGAGAGAGAAAGAGAAAGAGAGAGAGACACACACACAGAGAGAGAGAGAAGAGAGAGAGAGAGAGAGGGAGGGAGGGAGAGAGAGAGGGAGGGAGGGGGAGAGAGAGAGAGAGAGAGAGAGAGAGAGAGAGAGAGAGAGAGAGAGAAAGAGAACTCGCAAGAGAAAGAAGAAAGAAGAAAGAGAGGAACAAAACCCTAAGAATAGTTGAGGAGGTTTTTTAAGAATAGTAGGCTAGCTTTGTGCTTCCTTTAAAAATGTCACTTCTTTCTGTCATTTCTTGTTGAGTTTTGTGTTTAAGAATGATTTGAGAACATATTTTGTATTGACTGATCCATTTGGCCTCTGTGTTTTGCACAAAAGCACTATGATGAGAAGAGTATTTTGCATTTAAGCGGGTTCTTGAGAGAACATAAAAAGTATTTAAAAACAAATCAAACATTAGGTATGCTATTTGATTCAGGTGGCCATGTGTCTATTGAATGAGATAATTTTGTTTATTAAGTTGACAGTTTCACTAAATATAAATATACTCCAAAATGGAGGGTCAAAATGTGTGACATTGTTTATTTCCTGAGATTTTTACACAATCTTATTGGAAAAACAA
Organism: Glaucomys volans; assembly: GCA_020662805.1. Classification (NCBI taxonomy): domain Eukaryota; kingdom Metazoa; phylum Chordata; class Mammalia; order Rodentia; family Sciuridae; genus Glaucomys; species Glaucomys volans. Next base: position 1,689,898 of record JAJEJO010000595.1, on the reverse strand, counting down.
TATCTTTAATTCCTTTCATGTCTTGTTTTTGTTTGTTCCCCTTCACTGTTTTTAAATCTGGCTCTTTTGTTGAGAAAGTTTTGCTCATTTTCAGGAAGAAAAATATAATGAGAGGTCCTAAGTTCCCGTTTAATAGCCCATAAAATGTGATCATTTACCCTGAAAAATTACTGACTGTAACTTTGTCTTTCTCAGCTGTGCAAAGCCTCAGCCTCTGCCCGTCTGTCTAGATATATCTCAGGTGATTATTGCTCTTAGTAAGGAGGCACTCATGTGCAGTGAGCACTGGACTACTGTTGTGGCCCCGTTAAATCTTAAGCTCAGGAAGGGAGATGGAGAAAATCATTGCCATCACTCATCATCCATTCAAGACACAGCACAGCTTGAATGGTATTGTTTGTGGAAGCAGAGCCATACTTTGGAATTTGTGTTAAAACATGCATCTTAAGCTGCCTGCTCTCTTTCAAAAGTACTGCAGATCTCAAAGATCTCTCTTCATGGCTTTGCTTATTGCTCCTTTATTCTAATGACGCACCTAGTCTAACATCAAGGTTAGGGTGGCCATAAACTTGGATTTGACTTTTCTCTATCCTATGTGATTGTGTGTTAGATTCTTAGTGGTCAGACATCAAGGAAATGCATGAAATTTGTGAGGAAAGGACAGTTCTTAAGTAAGGTCAACAGGAGACAAGACTCAGTTCACTTGATTTTGAACTTGGTAATTCTTAATGTTGACAAGGAAAGATTTTAACTATTCTCTCCATAGTTATATGACAGATGGAAACACTGAAGGGATAATGGCAGCTGCTCAGTCTATTTCAAGACTGGGCCAAGAGAGCTATCTTTTCAGGATATTGAATTATTGCTCTTCGTTAAAGCACCTTTCACAGCAATAAATTAGAAAATGATATCTGTATAGCAATAGAAAGTTTTTACACCACTGGTGATAGTTAGAAATAAACTTGATAGCCTAAGAAAACTACAGTTCAAGATCATTGTCCACAGAGCAGAGGGAAAATAGAGGTCCATTTGAAAAATTTAATCAGAAAAAAGGTGGGTGAGGTGAGGAGGGAAAAGCTAAAAACATGTGCAGCAGCCCCAACAAGAGACATCAGTGACAACTTTCAGTGGTGTGCTATAAATATTTTGCATCTTGCTATATGGGGAAATTCATTGACCTGTAGTTCTTGCAATTTCTGTGATGAAACTACTCCCTCTGTGGTCAATTTCAAGCTACCAAACTTATGTCACTGAACACAAAGTGCGGAGAGCTAGAGTTTCCAGAGCTGTGTGAGCCAGTTCTAGCGCATCATGCTTTTTCTAGAATTTTAAGCATCTTTTCATTTGTTTAAAAATAGGTGTGAAGGTCTAAATGCATCCTTGAAAATGTTTCTACAAACTATGTTTTTCTTTTAACACAGTTAGGCAATCAGAATTAAGTTTAGTTTATTTCCATAGCCACTCTGTGATTAAGCAGGTAAGGTATGAAAACAAAGTGCAGGAGTTCAAAATATAGTTCACATAATTTCTAGCTATGAGACTGTAGGCACGTAATTTAAGGTCTCTGTGCAGTCGTTCCTTGATCTTCAAGACAGAGATGGTGACAAGCTTGTCATTGCAGATTAAATCATTGATACAGGGAACATAGTTAGAATTGTACCTACTGACCTAGGACATTGTGAATACTCAATTCAGATTAGCTGCATTTCACTTATATTTATAGCTGGCTTAATGATGGAGGAGGAATGAGATAAGATAGGAAAGGGACTATTAAACTGGATACAAAAAAAAACCACTTTCAGAATTGTAGAAGGTCATCTACTTAGGAAGGCTTGGGGATGGATTTTACTTAATATTCAAGAAAATGTTATTGTGTATTGTTTTTTCTCTTCTTTCGAGTGTACATATTTGGCATACTTCTATCATTTCCTGTCCCATTTCAGGGCTGAAATGACATTATATATGTATTTTCTTAATTTCCATGAGTTGTGTAGTCTTACATGCACTTCTTTTTTATTTCAAGTAGAACTTAAAATGTCTTAAGACACTATACTAATATATTATTAAGGTTTTTATAGTTGACTTTTTTCTTTATTTTTTTTCTCAGTGAAGTATTAGTCTCTACTTCTATTTGAGCATGAACAAATGCAGCTGGCTTGAGATAGTTTTGTAAGATCTGCTGTCACAAATTCCCCTACAAATACCAATCACAGTTCTAAGAAAATACATTCACTTTAGGCAATGAACACCTTTAATATACAATATACAGTACGTTAGGTAATGTACTTGATTCAAAGATAAGATGCCTTGTGACTATAATTAACTTAGATGGAAGTGTGGGAGACAGATATTTATACAGATAAGAGGAAAGTAACCAGAAGAAAAATGACAAAAAGAAAAATGGAATCCTGGAAAAAATAGCCAGCTTCAAAGATTCCAAAGTGGAAGTTTCAAAATCCCATCATGTGGTAGTTTGATAAGAATGACTTCTCTGAAATCTAGGATCAGGATGAACTCAGCTAGAGTCAAGGGTATTTTAAAAGGAGTCCAAGAAATAAGTGATATATTTTAGCAATCCTTGTAGATGAAAAACAAGATCAGTACTGTAACAAATCAGATTGTCTCCTTCTTCGACATCACCATCTCTCCTAAAATTTATGATTGTTTTGCAGATTCTTTATCAAGTTTCATTTTCTCTATCCATCCTTCCAATGTTGAGCCATACAAGAAAATTCCTATAGTCCCACAAAATTTCTGTATAATAAATGCATTGAGAATGAAGTCTTAATTTGATAAAATACTACTTTTTCTAACTGGAAAAATTAGTAATTTCTTTGGAAAGACTCTGAGATTGACTTGCAACCTTGAGCTGTCAGGAGTTAAAAGAGAAAGTAGTAGCTAACTCCATGTCTCTGCAGGTTATAACCACAAGTGAAAGGCAATTCAGACCCCAGAGAAGAAGTTTGACTGCCTATAACACAGACTTTTGAATTGATTTTGGAAACCACATATCCTAAGGGTATTTAGGATTAGTAGATTCTCCACATGAATTTGCTCTCTATTGGGAAAAACTAAATTATTTGACTGCAGGGATTTTAGGCTGCAAGTCCCAGGGAACTGAAATCATACTACTTTAAAGTCAGAATCCACTCAGGGAGAAGATGGAGGACACTATCCTAATCTCCTACCTGGAAGGATAAGGCTTAGGTGTGCTGATGTATGTAAAGTACCCAGCATGTAGAAGACCCTAACAAATACTAGTTTCTTTCCTCTGTAGACCTAAGGAAGGAAGGACTAAAAATGTTATCAAAATTAAGTTCTCTATAGCATGGAAGAGTTAAGGGCAGTTAATATTAAAATCCTCTGTTACTTGAAGTTACAAATTTAAGTTTTGTTGTTAAAATGATCATTAATTTTTTTTCATTGTTGTCTAATTCACATTTAAACAAAATAAAGCTATTACAACCCAGCAGCTTTTATGGAAAGATAGGAATAAAAATGTTGAACTTTCAGAACAAACTCCAAATGGTTCATTGACTTTGTTTCACCATAGAAAAAAAAAATCGCTTAACCTCCCAGTGTCAGTTTACCCATCTGTGAAATGAGAAGGATAATATTTTCTTAAGGGGATGTTTTGAAAATTATTTTGCAAAAGTAGTGGATGAAATTGTTGCAAGCATCACTGCTCTTTTTCCACTTCTTTAAAGAGGCAGACAGCATTATTTATGTACCAGTTGATAGTCAAAATGTCATCTGGGTTGAGCTATGTATATTTATTAGCAGTTGTGTGCTTTTTATTACTTAGAGAATCACCCTCAGATTGTCCAATATATGCATTACCTCCATACCAAGGAACCTGAAAAAAGTATCTTAAAAACCATCCTGAGCTTCATATTTATGAGCTGCTAATCTCTGGTAATTATTCCTTCTTTCTGTCTTAGCTCATGTTTTCTCTGATGCAGTTTTTGCCTCACCTCACTTCACAAGATTGATAGTTCTCCATGTTTCCCTGCTCGAGGTCACCTCTGAGCTGTCGGCAAAGCACATCCCACTTTGGCTCCTGTTGACTTTCAAGTCAACTATCAAAGAATTTATTCCAGACAAATCCTAACCTCAATTTTAAAACTCCACCCTAAAGATTATAGGGAGACATCCTGGGGAGTTGCCATAGTGACTCTAAAAGGTTGGCATTGAGAAGACAAAGCTCCTGATATCAGATTTTTATTCTTGATAGGCCTAATAATATAACATGGTCATGAACTTCTGTGCTTGTGTCAGTAAGGTCTGGAAAGAAATTTTTCCCTTTAGGCTCTTCTATCTGTTATGGTGCCAATCAACAGGCTTTTTGGTAGTAAGATTTTTTTTATGCCAATAGTTCCAGCATAACCTCAAGTGCTGCTTGTAGTAATGATAGAATCATTACAAAACTAAAGAAGAAAAGGGAAAAATATTTCATGGGTGTGATTAAGTCCTCCTAATGTTCTCGTCTATGTAAATTGTATTTGCCTTAATGAACGATCTTGCTCACACAATAGTATTTTTAACCTGGTTCTAGAAAGTCATTTTTACCCATGTTCATCTTTTTTATCAGACTTGCCAGAGCTCATCTCCAGATGATCTTGCTGAAGTCAAATTTATCTATAATTTTTTCTGCATGCATGAATTTGGTTTTGAAGTATACTTACTAAAATATTATGTGAATTATTTTTAAAAATTAGTATAATACTTAGGAAGATGGATGACTTGAGAACGTGGTAATAATACCAAAATTGCCAAGGGTAATTTAAGAATAAAAAAGAATATAAAAGATTTTAAAAGAAATATGTATTCACTGGAGAAAAGCAGGTAATTACAAAATGAAACAATGAAGAATATTACCTGTATCTTCCGATTTACAGTAATCACTATAATTTTTAAATTTTTATTTATTCATTCTTTTGACAAAGTCTCTTGCCCATACTGGCCTTGAACTCTTGGGCTCAAGGGTTCCTCCTCCTCAATTACCTGAGCAGTATGGAGTTTAAGTACATGCCACCATTCCTGGCTTTTATAATAGTGTGATGGATATTCTCTAGGATAAACACTTTAAAGAATATTCACATTGTTTTCTACAACACATTTTTTATTTCTAAAAGCATCTACATCTATAAGAAACCCTGGTGAAATAGGATTCCTTTTTAATTTCCTTTATCAGAAATTGAATCTAAAGTTCTAGTATTCGTATTTCATAGACTTTATTCAGCATTATAAAAGCTATCAGGAAAGTATTTTATGTGTTTCATATGCTCCTTTAGAGAGTTCAGTTCATCCAAAATTATTCGCTGCCTTATCTTCAGCAATGACCCAATCCAGCACCACAAAATTAATACAAGGCCAAGGGAAATTAATGATTATCATGTTACTGTTCGAATATAAATCTTTATGTGTGCTTAGGAGGAAAAGAAGTTTTTGGAACATGTAAGGGAGTATAAAGGAGTCATAATGGTATATCAAATGTGGTGTTCTCTGATTAAGGATTTTCGATTATTTTTCTGTCTTTCATAATATATAGCTTTGTTGTTATTGTGTTGGTTTAAATTTTACTTAAAGTGAGAAGTAAAGTCCAATGCAGATCTTGGGGAGTTAATCATTTCATAACTTTCATTTAATCAACATTCTCTTTAATCTCCTCTTAGGCAGCCAAGGGCAGTTTCCACTAACACAGAATGTAACGGTTGTTGAAGGCGGAACCGCAATTTTGACCTGCAGGGTTGATCAAAATGATAACACCTCCCTCCAGTGGTCAAATCCAGCTCAACAGACTCTGTACTTTGATGACAAGAAAGGTGAATACATTTTCTTTTACATGTTTTAATCATATTCTGAAATATTTAATTATAATGAATTTATTTTTCTGAGATGATTCAAATTATTCCTTTTGATTACCAAACTGCTGCTGCGTGTATTTAAACATGTTAAATATTAAATACTTTAGTTTGCAAGTCATAAACACTAAAGATAACCAATGTCAACTTTTTAATAAAATAAACAGTTCTAATTCTGTTTTTAAAACACTTTTATGACTTGTCACCTTCTTTCTATGCACTTTTTTTTTCCTTGTAGCTGTCTTGTGTATTGTTTGAATATTTTTTCTCACTCCTGGTAGTATAGAGTTATTTTCATTAAATTTAATTTCATATGACTTAATATCCTATATGATTTTGGAAAGTTTGATATTTTATTTTCAAGTATTGGGCCTCAAAGTAAAAATTGTAGAAATTATTTCCATAGTAAGGTTAAGTATTTCTGTTTCCAAAATAAATGAAATTAAGTAAGAAATTCTATTTACTTAAAGTCAAGTTAGAATTCATTAATTAATTTGAGCACCTAATTGGATAAAAGGTCAATTTTGGTTCAATTTCTTTGGAGTAGTAATGAAATTTACATTGTATAATTCACACAAACAACTAATAATGTATACCAAATCCTCAAGCCTTCATCTATTGTTATGACATGGATGAAAAAGTGAGTCCATGATCTGTAATGAAAATATGGAAGGGTTTCTTTAAATAAATTTAAACAATAGAGGAAATAAATATTTACATATCAGCTGTTTAACATAGTCTTAATATCTGGGTTTTTTATTACTCTCTATGGATGACAGTAAGATAAATTAAAATTAATTTTATTTTAACTAATAAAACCAAATGAAGTCCAATAAGTATGCCCAACCTATATAAAGTATGTGTTCACTATATTTTGTTCACTGGCATAGATTTTGCTTTTTACTGTGCTCTAGATAAAATAATCTTTTTTTTTTTTTTTTGGAACCGGGGATTGACCTCAGCCCTATTTTGTATTTTTTTAAATTTAGAGACAGGGTCTCACTGAGTTGCTTAGGGCCTCCCTAAGTTGCTGAGGCTGGCTTTGAACTTGAGATCTTTCTGTTTCAGCCTCCCAAGTGCTGGGATTACAGGCATGCGCCACCGCGCCCGGCTGTTTTAAATATTTAAAATATAAAAAAGACTGATAAGATATTTAATTCATTGATTTAACAAATATTTATTGAGAGTGACTTTGTACCAAGTATTAGAGTTGGAGACTAAAGTCCTTGACTTGTTAGGGTATATTGCCTTCTAGAAAAAAACAGATAATAAATATGAACAAAATGTAATTTAGAGTTTATTGGTAGAAGACACATACTATTCAAAAACAATAAAAAGGTTAGGAATGGAAAGTGTGCTAATCAGGATAATCCAGAGAGACACAAACAATAGGGTGGATGGATGGATAGATGAAAGGAAAAAATAGACTTTTGTTTTTAGAAGTGGCTCAAGTGAATGCGACCACTAGCAGGTTCCCAAGTTGAGGGAGGACCCAGGAAATTGTTTATGTTGCAGCTCAAGTTCAAAGGTAGTCTGGAGGTGGAACTTCCTTTTCTCAGGGCACCTCAGACTTTCTCTTAATGTCTCCAACTGATTTAATGACATCTACCTACATTACAGGAAGGAATCTGCTTTAATCAATGTCTACTCATTTTAATATTAACCTCTTATAAAAAAAATACCTTTACAAGAAAATCAAAATCTGTGCTTTCCAAATATCTGAGTACAGTAGCCCCACCCTTATGTGTGAGGCATAAGTTCTAAGACAACCAATGAATGTCTGAAACCCTAGATAGAACTTAACTCTATATGCAGAATTCCCTCTATTACCTGTGGTTTTACCTTCAAAGTTTTCAGTTACTGATAGTCAACTACAAGTAACTATTGAGTTATATAGCACATTATTGTATAGTGCATGGTTATACTATTTAGTTTTTTATTTGGTTATTTGTGCATATTTGAAATAACATAAAATATGTTAATTTAGGGATATTTCTATTGCTATTTTCTGTGCTTGCATTTAATGAAACGATTTTGGTTAGGAGCACTTTTGGAAGTGTGTATAGTGCTATCAGTAAAAAATTTGTCCCAAACAATGGCTATGAATCTTTATAACATTGGAACATGTTTTCTTGTTGCTCATTTCATCCTGCAGGTGTAAATAGCAATCTCCACTTTTTAAAAATAGTACCTGTATTACTTTTTAAGGAGATCTTTGAGAGTCATGTTTACAGTGGCATCTACAATTGTAAGGTCAAGTCCTCAGGCGCAAAAACAAAATCTATATTAAATGTCCTTGCCTCCTCTTTCAGTAATTCTTTAAGTTACCCTCTAAAAAATATCTAAAGCTGAAATTGATTCTGTGTATTTCAAACGAATGCTCCCTTCCTGTAAAAACAGAATGACTTATAATATACTATTTGCAAAGACTAGGAAATAAGACAATGCCCTCAGTTCTTATGGCTCACAGTATATTTGTGATATTTAGCAATATATTCTTGTATCTTCAGACTGCCATAACATGCCAAATGCATCCGATCATATTAATTCTTGAAGTATGTACTTGCTTTCCTTAAATTTCCTTTCACAAGTGAGAGCTCAGAGTTATGCTGCAAAACACCAGTCTGTGTGTGTATAAGGGGAACATGGCATGTCAGAAACTTTTTCTCACTCTATTGTGGTTCTAATCATTAATTGTAATAACTTAATGAAAAGTACTAAATGAAGAAACCCTTTCATGAATGGCATTTTAACGTTTGTTCCTTCACATGTCATTAGTTAATTGGTATGTGATGTCTTAGTTGAGGGAATCTCTGGACATGTTCATCAAACGCAAGAGGTTGAAAACTAAAGCATTTTTCAGGAATCCATATCACAATTTTCCCACACCATATTTTGTCTGCATTTGTTTGTCTAGTCCTCCTCAATCCTAAGGCTTATCTCAAGTAAACAAATATGCCAAGCTGTGCCAGAGTTTAAGTGCAGAAGCTAAGCATGGATTAGAGTCCAGAGCAACCCATATCTGTTGTGCAAGTGACAATGGCACAAGAGCAAGAGAGAAAAGGAATGATCATCTAAAAGAGAATTGAGCAGAAAACCCTTTCCTAGGAGTCTTGTCAGAGAAGTTAAATGTGAATGCCCAGGAATTTTTTCACTGGGCCTGAGGCACTAGTTGGGTTTATTGGCTAAGATGCAACTTACATTGTCATAATTCTGATTCAGTCATATAAAGAAGAGAGCAGTAAATTCAAACTTTTGCTTCTTTTTAGCACATTTAATGTGACTGGTAGCTTTCACTATTGACAAATGAAAAACTGATATCAGAAACCCAAGGCAATTTATCCACACACATAGCTAATGACAGATAGTGAAGGGTTTTGAGGGACGGTGCAGATTACTTAGTCTTAGTTTTAACTGGAACATCTCTGAGAACAAAGGCATTGGAACACCAGGACACTTTAAGTGGCCATATCTGCCACTGATGTTTGGTAGTTGTTTTTTTTTTTTTTTCATTAAAGAGCAACAGATTCCTCCAAATTGTTGAAGATGTTCATAGAGTGAGACTGAGGGATACATTACTGCAGCTTTGGCCAAGAAAACTTTTCATGGAGATGGACATTTTCTACCCTAGCCTGAACAATTCAGTATCCACATATAGATATTTAAATCTAAGTCAATTAAAATTCAATGAAATTTAAGAAATCCATTTCTCAGGCACACAAGTCACATTTCAAGTACCCAATAGTCATTGATGGCCAGCAGGTACTCTCTGGGAAGCACATTTCTATATGCTGATTCACTCTTTAGATGGCATATAGACGAAGCCTTGGCTAGGAGAATATATACTTTCTATCCGAAACCCACTTGTCTATCACAAAACATACATTGAACATTAAGTAAATGCAATTTTGCTGTTAAAATTGTAGAACTTTAATGGGAACATTGTATCATAATAGATAGGGAATCATATCTGACTTTTTATCCTGTTTCTGATGCCAACCAGCAGAGTAATAAAATGCACTCACCCACACCCCACTAAATCAGATGGTTTGGTGAATGGATCAGAACTGCATTTTTAACAACTCCCTGTCGGCTCTGTGTGCACTCGAAAACCAGAAATCATTAACCTTTGAAGTAGAAATTCAATTAAATTCCATTTCATTTCTGCATAGCTTATGTAGGAAGTTGTTTTCTGTAATACTTAACAACCTGCAAAAGACTAAATTGAAAATAAAAATTGAGAGGAAAATTTTGAAGTCCTTATGGGTCAGAGAAATCTAGAGCACATGTAGTAAAGGCAGCATTCACTTGTTACGGTCCTCTTTCTCTTTACACAAACCATAACCCAGCCATTATAACTAGTATCTAAGCATTTGGAATAAAGTGGGTACAGGGAGACAGAGATTGGGCAATAGAGGTCATCGAAACAGCACATGAATGCTGTGTGGTATTTGGCAGTAGAAATAAAAACAATCAATCAGATCATAGTGTCAATTCCTCTGCAGGTGTAGAAAAAAACAATTGGAGTAGCAAAATCTGACCACTTAATGCTCAGGAAAGAACACTTCAGTTCCTTCCAATTATTGACAAAAAATACTTGCAACAGCAGCTCCAGTAACCTATGGTGTACACATTCAACAGACATACCTCTGTGTGCTTGTATTTGTTTCTATATAAAAAGGTAAAATACTACCTTTTGTGATTTATTTTTTACAGTGTTTTTGCTTTCTTGAATTATTGTTTGATTATCCTCAGAAACGTCCTGAAGGAATGAAAACAAAAAATCTATTAAGGGAAAAGCTAAAATTGCTGGTTTTAATTAGTCAATTATTCTACTCATAATTTTACATTAATACTGGGGACAATGAGAGGAAGAACATGAATAAGATGTCCTAAAACAAGGAGAGATAAAGAAAAGAAAAATGGGATGAATTTCAAATGAAGGTACAAGTTCTCCTGGCTCTGTACAAATCAATGCCACCTAATGGTGTCTATCCCCGTAACGGGTATCAATCACCTTGACAGGTTGTAAAATATTAAAGATTAACTGAGTAAAGGAGGTATCAAAGTGGGCAGTGTTACCCTTCTTTATTTTTTTCAAAAAATTCAGTTATTCTTTAGTACAGAAGATATGAAATTAATGATGAAAGTTAATATTACACAGTAGTTTATGGTTAAATACCATATTTAACCAAATACCATATTTAACCATAAATAAATAACCATAGGTATTTATTAAATACCTATGCACATGTTCACTTTTCACTACACAGTAGTTTATGGTTAAATACCACATTTAACCATAAATAAATAACCATAGGTATTTATTAAATACCTATCCACATGTTCACTTTTCACTGAATTCTCAACAATATATAAAGAAGACCTTTTCATTGTATATATGAAGAAACTGAGATTTACAGATTTGAATATCTTAAATACTAACTGACAAAGCAATGATGAGAATTGAGTTTTCTAGTGACAAGTCTAAATCACATGCTTGGTATTCTAAAAAGGACTTTATTTTATTAACTTTTGTTTTCCTTGACTATTTTACTCTTCCTCTGGGAGCTATAACTATTTAAGGCTATACTCCAGTGTCACCTTTTCTGTGATTGATCTCAACACAGCTGAGCTAATATTTCAACCCTAATATGCCATGATAATTTCATACATATTAGCAAATTTCCTGGAAACTGCATATAGATTATATGAACGTGAATTGGGTCCCCATTAAGAAACAATTGAGTTAAAGAAGAATGAACAGACTATTTACAGAAATACAGTCATAATTAAGAGACTAGCCAAGATGATACAGCACTTAGGAACTACCTAGGAACCATCCTACCCCTTGGGGCTCTGAGATAGAAAAGAGGGAGCTACAGCCACCGCCGGGGAAGAAGGCTTCTGGTTAGGAGATGTGACTGCTTGGGAAGAAGGCGGGTGTATGCAGATAAGTAAATTGATGCTCTGTTCTCTTGTTAATACCTTCCATGGACTGAGCTCAAATGGAAGCTGTAGGTCAAGGAATTCTGAGTGGGTTAGTCTTCCAAGGCAAAGAACATGGATCTGGAAAGATAAACAAAAAGTAACCAGTACAACATATCACCCATAAATAGTTAACTTCTCCCTTTCCAATTTTCAGTTAAGATATTTTCCATAGAAAACCTCCTATCACTCTGTGTTCACAATGACCTTCAGTTGCATTGCTTCTTTCCAGGAGAAACAAGTTGCAATAAAGCAGCTTTTTTTCTAAAATATTAATTCATTTCAATGTCTACTCCTCAAGTGAAACATATATGTTAATATGTGTGTTCCTAGGCTTCTTAAAGAATCTACTTTCAATTCTATTAATGATGATGCCATTACTGAACATTTTCATTAAGCATAAAGAAAATATTCAGTTGTGGAGTATATATATAAGTATATAATTATTGCCTTCTCCTCTTTTTCCTCATGTAACTTGATTCCAGCAATTTTAAGAAATGCATGAAGAAAATCATATGTTTTGAATCTCATTGGTTACATGTAGGTTAAACATAGATCAAAATTTGGAACTTTGACACTCAAGGCTACATATACATGCCAATCATTCAACAGATTTTAAATTTTAGGACATTTTAAATTTCAGCCTAATTTCCCATACTTTACACATTTTATAGAATCTAGATTTCATTTATGGTATTACTTTTTATAATACATTCCACAGTGCTTTTATTTTAAAATAATAGTTAAATTTTCTGCAAATCAATCAAACCATGATGTCTGTAAAAATGGCTTAAGTCTTGAATTAAATTCTCTCTGTTATTAAACATCATTGTTTACTAATATATTCTTTTGCTGGAACCACACAAAGAAAGTAAACCATTTCTACAACACTGAAAATTTTTATTCTACCTTTTATTGATTAACTTATGTATTCATTTGATGATTCAACAAATTATTTGTTCACCATCTATTGTGTGATAAGCCCTGTGCTTGGTGGTTTGTAGTCATTACTGCTCACAGATTTTTAGTTCACTTCATGTGGAATAAAACTGATTTAAAGAAAGCTTCTCCTTATTAAAATCAGATTTCCTTTATCTTCTAATCATATGTATTTCTGGGCACACGTTTTGTAAGGGCATTTGCATGTTGGAAATACATATGAAGTCAGCACATGGTCAGCAATTATTGCAATGTCTTTAACCATCTGGGAAATAACCCTTGTGCTGATCATGAAAGTCTAAGTGGAATGCTGACTGGCTAGGGTCAGACTGGGTAGGCAGTCACCACCATTGTGATATTTATTTTCCTCCCCAAAACAACAACAAAAAATTGCAAACAATGCACATAGAGAAAATATGAATTTTGGGGGGAGATGTGTGTGCATATACGTGTACGTGTGTATATGTATATACACATGCACACACATTCCACTGTTTCAAAAACAGTTCATCCAGTCACAGTTTTAATTATTAAAATAAAGATGGGCTCTATGTATTTGATGGGGCTTTGAAAGTTCAAACATAATATATCTAGATTTCCTCTGAATTACTGCTGTTCTTTCTAAAATTTATAACTGATTAAAATGGAACACTCAAAGCACTCCCTCAGCGTTTCCCCTCCCAGTTTTTCATTTCAGTCTACTCCTAGTCTCAAAATAAGTGGGTATAAACCAGGAGACTTAACTCTTACAAACACCCACCTTTAGGTACTAAAATAACATTGCCTCCTACATTTCACCAGAACTGCAAATACTTGTTTACTGCTGTTTCCAAGGATCACTCACAATAGCCTGCTGGGACTAAAGAAATAAATTAGGGAATGTAGAGTACCTGTATTAGTTTATAACCCTTCCTTGCTCTCACAATGTAAAAATCCTTTTAAAATATGTATTCAGGAAAAGGTATTTCTAAATTGTATTATTTTGTATGAATAGTGGAGAAATGTTTCCTGAAGAGGCAAGGGGAAAAGAAAATATTCAGTGTTTATAAGTATAGGCAATATCCAAAATAATTTTTCAAAAATCAAGTGAGCCAATTAAAAAATAGGCTTATTTATTAAAATTGTAAACCACAATTAATTCATAATTTGTTTACTAATTAGTATTGTCATTAGTGAGCACTAATGTACATTTTTGTCATTGTCTACATTATTATCTTCATTTTTTCTACATTTTTGTATAGTTGAACTGCTATTAAGCCTTCTGGTTTTACAAGTTTACTTAGTACAAAGCTATTTGGGTTTTAAAGTCTGCATTGCTTTCAAGAGGTACCAAATCAATACTATTTAAAATGGAGATTTTTTTAAATTCCTGTTTTTACTTCATGTTAAAGTTATTTGCACAAAGAAAAGAGAATACTTTGTGTAGATTCTACATCTGATTAAGTGGTACCTGCATTTAATAATACACAAGATATAAGTTCTAGTTAATGCCTTGGTCAGAACCCACATACTCCAGGTTATAACTCAAAGCACAATGAAGGTATTCAGTATAAGCTAAATACATCCATTTCTGTTTGGAATGCTGAAACTAGAATGGAGAAATTCAGTGGTCTAAGTGTTTTGAGTAGGATACACTTTATGTCAGTTTTCTAGAATTAAGTTTTTGTCTGCATCAAACTCAAACAATGAGTTTCCTCAATGTAGATTCTCCACAGGTAAGGGCATCACTCTTTCCAGGTCTGGTGTACCTCATTAGGAAAAATGCAGACTGGGAGTAAAACGTGAATGAGTCTTGTTTAAATTAAAATATATTGGTATGAAAATCTTGTGATCAGATATGGAATTATGCACAGTATTTTAGATACTATTAAGATTTTTAAATATATACCAAAGACCTATCATGATAATGGTATTTCAAAATTTATTCTTAAATTTTAAAATATGTTAAGTTCCAATGGTCTCTGTGCTGATCATTATAAATAGGCTAGTCAACATAGAGAAAATATGAATTTTTTAGGTCAGTAAGAAATCCTGTGCAGTACTTTGATGATTTTCATATTTGACAAATGGTACATAGTTAATTTACAAGTGTGATTCTCTGCTTACATCATGCTTCCTCACACTTACAAATTTTTGTAGATGAAGTTCTTTCCCCCAAGTATGCCTTTCCAGTAAGTATAGCCAGATAGGAAACCTTTGCATATTTTCCCAGGGAGTTAGCAAGGACCAGGGAATTGAGGATCAGACGTGGAGGACCTTGCTTGGAAAATAACATCTATTTGAATGTCATCAAAATGGAAAGAGAACCACCATCCTTCATCAGCCCTGGGAATTGGTGGAAGATCCCAAGCACATTTCCAAGTCATCACAGATCTGAATTATCTACTTTCCACTCTTAGGTTAATTTAAGTCCCTTCCTGTCATTCAACAACAAAAAAGGTGAGAATAAGAACACCTAAGAAGGCAAAGCACTCTTTGAATCCTAGTTCCCCCTTAGCTTAATTCAGCCTTTTTGATTTGTTTTATGCAGAGCGAGCTGGTAGATACATTTATGTAACAGACCTTGTAACAGGGCTTGTTCTAGCTTCTTGCTGCCACTGAAGCCCTTCCTTCATATAACATGTTCTGAGCAACGACCTAGGTGTAGCATATACATGTTCTGAGCAATGACCTAGGTGTGGGGCTGTAACAATGACCATGAAACTAACTTCCTTCATGGAGCCTGGTCAGTATTTGTCAAATCATCTGTGAGGACCATATTTTTTCAAATACAGCAAAGCACAAATGATATTTTTTAATAAAGGAAAAAATTAATACTAGATAAGAAAAGAATGAGACTATACACAATGCAAGTCCCAATATTTTACTATTTGCTTTTGCAACTATGACATATTTAAAAAGCAAAGAATTACAAAATTGTATACATTCATTTAATGTGGCGTATCAGGAATAATACAGGTAATTATTATACTTCCAATATATTTTTGTTCTTCAATCAGACACAAAAAGTTGTGAAATAGGAATTATTCATATTCACACTTTGAATGAACATCATATGTATAATCAATTATTTAAACAATGTGACATGTGTTCTGTTTCTTATTAATTTGGCAAATTTCTGTGGATTTGCTACAGCATTTCTTACAGGGAATAACGTACAAACTGAAGTACTTCTATGTTTTATATTAATAGCTGTCATAGTGGAGAAATGAGTCTCAGACAAGTGCATTGACAGAAATGGAAGAAAAGATTTTGAAGCAATTTCAGCAAGCTTAGGATACTTATTTTAAACTTTTATACAAAATGAGGCAAATTTTGCTGCATTTTCAAAATTCATCTTCAGTCTGGCATTGGTAATCAGTTCCAGTATTTATCCTGTAAACTTATAGGTAAATGCACTTTTTGATGAAAGAAATCAATTCAGAATTCATGAATTTCTATATGTGGATCTTGTTTTGATGGAATACAAAATTCAAAATAGTCCATCACTGTTAGAAGATGATGTATGGTAACTTTTGCAAAAAGGAAATATCAAGATAATTAAGGTAATTACCTATTTTGCTAATAAGTGTACTTAGTTTATAGAGATCATGTTATAAATAATTATATAAACTGTTCTTCTAAGCGTCTTTTACTTTGCCCTTTGATCTCATGAGGCATTAAAAACATACATTTCTTTCGTGCAAGGAATAGTAAAGCATTAAAAATAACAAGTGGATCAGATGAGTGAAGGAGGCTGACTGTTCACATATTTAAAACTTAAAAATGGACTAGCTACTTTTGTTGTAGAAACTGGAGGAGTTTTTTTTGTTGTTGTTGTTGTTATTGTTCAGGCTATAAACTCTGAGCCTCAGCCTTCAGTATAGTTGCTTATAATCAACGTCTGTTATCACATGTTACAGAGAAGAATCTTGTGTTTAATGAATTAGCTTTTACATCCATAATTCATATTTTAAGTACATTGATAACAACTTTGAAGTTCAATTGATACAGTTATTGGATAGTAAGACTTTCTTGATGAAGGAAGCAGTACATTGATTTATGATCTGCATGAGGCCTTAATCTGAATTTTTCAAAACGTTTCTCTGCCATTGTTGCATGCCAAACTGCTTCTATGAAAACATAAACTACAAACTATATTTGCTGACACAGATCACATACTTGGAAGTCATGGCAATGTCAAGTTGCTCTAAAAGATCTTAAGCATTTGCTCTCAATTTCTACTCTTATCCTTTTGTGGGTAAGTAGCAGTTTCTGGACTGCTACTCTGAGATGCACTGAGTTGTGTAAGAAGTGGAAATCATGCCTATTTTTCAGAAATATGATTAATATTACTAATGGTCTAGGGAAGGCTCCTCTTGAATAATATGCATGTGATTAAAAAGAACTATTAAATTACATTATACAATTATGCTTCACTTTAGGTAAACTTATGCTTGTAAAAGGAATAACCAAAACACTTTATCTGAACTGAAAATGTGGATATTCTTGGACAGAAATGTATCTGTCTATACCTATGATTCCACACTTAGATGTGTAAAGATGTAGACATATAATAATAATTAGTATATCTTGTAAGAAAAACTGACAGATTGCTGGAGAGTGATGAATGCGTGTTAGGAAAAATTGCA
The DNA here is from genome assembly GCA_020662805.1 of Glaucomys volans. NCBI lineage: Eukaryota > Metazoa > Chordata > Mammalia > Rodentia > Sciuridae > Glaucomys > Glaucomys volans. The sequence continues at coordinate 1,672,476 of JAJEJO010000595.1, read as the reverse complement.
ACCAATTAGAGAGATGAGAAACAACTCCAAGCAGGAGATGGATTTTGAGATTGGCTTAAATAGATACCAGAGCACTTTGCTGCAGTTTACGACAGTTCCAAACACTTTCTATGCAATTTCTCTTATGCTCCCACCTGGTACATTTTTTATCCATACAGAGTATATGTGAGAAAAAGCAATAGTTTATTTTATCTCAAAGTACTTGGAACATATATAGTACTGACAGTGGTAAATTGTTAAATGCATTTTCCATATAAGAATACTGAGGGAAAAAGAACGTAGTCACTTGCTTAAGTCCACCATGTTTGCAGTAGTGCAAGTGTATGATATTGGGCAATCCAACCTCACAGCCTTTGCTAACCAGAAATTGAGAGTGTTGTCTTTTTCATAGTAAGTCAATGGGAGCTGAGAATGGAAAGGTTAGAGTGAATTTGTATAGAAAGAAAATGAGCAGAGGGTATTTCCAACAAAACCTAGGTGAGCTGACAGAGCACAGGTGAGCTGTGAAAGGGACTGAGAAAGGAGATGTGACTGTTCTGTTCCTTGGGGGTTGAGGCTGTCATTGGACACTGCTGTGGATGAAGAATTAAAAGAAGAGTGGAGAGCCAAGAGTGGAAACTGGGTGGAGTATGATGAGCACACTCAGGAAAGTGAAAAGCACTTATAAAGTTTAAATTGTTTGAAAGTGATTAAAACGATACTCAAATGAGGGAAGCAACACATTCTGAGGAAGAGAACAGCTACACATTCTCATATCTCAAATCAGCACTTGGAAATTTGCTTGCTGGGTGCAGAGGCAGATTTTCCCATTTGGACAAAGGCCAGATAACTGTACTAAGAAAGAGTAAGAAGACAAATTAAGAACTGGGAAAGGAAAAGGGAAAAAGCAACTGTAGGAAAAAACTGAAAAATTTGAATTTATATTGGTAACAAATTGGCCAAAATACATAAATAGGGTGAGATGTGAGTGATAATCAAGATGACTCATGTCTTAAACCTCTGTGAATATGATGCTGTAACAGAAAATAGGAGCATTAGGAGGAGAAGAATGTGAAGTGATTAAAATATTATAAATAGGAAATACTGGAAATATTTTTGAGAACTTTCCAAAAATAATAATTTGTATGCAAAAAGTATTTGCATATATGAATGCATGGATTATAAAAGCTGAGGTATGGTTGGCCTGAGTGTATACCAAAAACAAAAAACTGATAAGAATTTAAATAAAATTAACATGAGAGTATGCAATCAGTTCTAGTAGAAAACATAAGGCACCATCAAAAGTTTAAGATTAAAAGGGTTGAATGAAGGCAAACAATTACAAAATTAGGAAATGACAGAAGATGCATGATCACCAGCAACAGGGAGAAAATATTGCTTATTACCTTCAAACCTGCTACAGTATATGACATAAGCAATAACCAAAACATGCAGCCACTATAAGAACCAAAAGTGACCCCTGCCCTAGTCCTGTCCCTCCCTGCAGTCTCCACTCAATGCCTTTCTTTGACTGGTCAGAGGTTAAAGGCTCTGAGGAAATGCATTCCTTAAGAATATTATCACATTCTCAAACAAATATTATCAAACATTCTCAGGTCATGCGGTAGGTCATAGAGTAAAGGGGATACAAATGGCAAAATGTGAC
>JAJEJO010000595.1:1534515-1663474 GCA_020662805.1 Glaucomys volans | reverse complement strand
TAGCGCCTTGCCCTTGCTGAGGCTGGCTTTGAACTCAAGATCCTCCTACCTCAGCCTCCCAAGTGCTGGGATTACAGGTGTGTGCCACCACGCCCAGCTCCTTTCCCATTTTCTTGGCACTCTTGCCAAAACTGGTTGACCCATATCCATAGGTTTATTTCTGGACTCTGTTTATATTCTGTTCTGTTGATCTGTGTGTCTGGTTTTATGCTAGTAATATAGTGTTCTGATTAACATAGCTTTGTAATACAGTTGAAAATCTGAGAACTTGGCATGTTCAGCTTTGCTCATTTTGCCCAATATTGTTTTAGCTATCCTGTTTTCTTTTGGGGGGGGTTCCATAGGAATTTTTGGACTTTTTTTTCTATTTCTATAAAGAATGCCATGGGAATTTTGATAGGAATGATATTGAAGTTGTAGATGAGGTTAGGTAGCATGGAAATTTTAAAATATTGTTTTTTTCTAATTCATGCATTGATGTATCATTCCAATTATTCATTGTTGTTAATTTTAATATTGAAAGTTATAATATTTAAGCATGAACCATTTACAAAATCTTTAATTTATTAATAAAATAAAAGCCCAAAATCAGTTCCTTTGACTATCAAATAATTCTTAAAAGAGAATCATGGGTCTAGTGTTTGTGTATATTTTTCATTCCAAGTTGTTTAAAATGAGAGAAATGTGTATATAATGTTAAAATAATTTTTAACATTAATACATACTATGCTATCTGTTCTTGAAATTATAAAAATTATAATAAAATTATTATGCAGTATGCAAATCAAAGATTAACATGAAGCTTCTAATTATTTGGGATTTAAACTATGGCCTTAAGAAAACTGTCTACAGTGCATCCACAAAATACAGAAGATAAAAATTTTTAATGGGATGAATTTAGGAATATAAATAGAAAAAAAATCCAAATTTTAATCACCTGAGTGGGTTTGTGTTATTTTAATATATTAAAATCATCTTCTGATCTACTGTGTTGGGCAACGTTTTTTAGGAATATTAATATCAAAATGTGATCATTATTCAGTCTTATGATCCCTGTTCTGAGTTTGATTTGTAGGATCTCTTAGGGAAAAATCAAGATGACCTTGCATGCATAGCAATGGATTAACATTCACCAAGAGATTGCTATATATTACACAGGAGGTTGAGAATTCAGTTAACCTCCTCAATTTTAGTACAGTAATCTTCCTTAATCTGCAGTTACACTTCAGTTTTAGCTACAAGTGGTCCACTGCACTTCAAAACTATGAAATGCCTGTAATCCCAGTGCTTTAGGGAGAATGAGGCAGAAGGATCACAAGTTCAAAGGCAGTCTCAGCAACTGGGTAAAACACTTGGAAACCCAGCAAGACCCTGTCTCAAAATATAAAAATTTGAAAAAGGGCTGGGATGTGGCTCAGTGGGTAAGTGCCTCTGGGTTCAATCCCCGGTACCCCCCCCCAAAAAAAAAGGAAATGTGGAGAATTCCAGAGATAAACAACTCATAAATTCTAAATAGTAGACTGTTATGAATAACATGATGAAAACTCATGCTGATTTATGCTGTCTTGCTCCATCTCTTCCTTTTATCCAGCATATTCATGTTGTATAGGCTACCCACCTAGTAGTCTGTTATTAACTAACTTAACAGATCAACAGCTATGACACCGTGGTACTTGAATATAGAGTTTTTTTTGTTGTTGTTGTTGTTGTTGTTGTTTACTTTCTGCAGTTTTAGGCATCCATTGGAGGTCTTGAATGTAAAGAAGGAATAACTGGATACAGAGACCCAGAGGAGTTATTTAAGTTGATAATGTCTATAGAACTCATAATGGACACAGCTGATTGAAAACTACTTTAGCTAAAAAATTAAAATTACCTAAACATTCATTACACATGTAGGTATGTGGGAGTGTGCTTACAAATATGAGTGTGTATGTTTGAATATTGAAATCGAGAGAGTGATGGTTTCTTGATCTCACTGAGGTAACAGGAATTAAGGTGAAGAAAATCTATAACTTCATGAAGCACAAAAAACCTTCAGTGGACAATCAAAAAAAAAAAAAAGAAAGAAGGAAGAAAAGAAGGAAGGAAGGAAGGAAGGAAGGAAGGAAGGAGGGAGGGAGGGAGGGAGGGAGGGAGGAAGGAAGAAAAGGAAAGAAAGAATGTAAATTAGAAAAGCTTTACTCCCAAAACCCTAATAGTTTTTTTCTAGAGTTGCCTTGTCTTTTTTCTCATATACTTGGATTAATGTTGTGATAGACATATTTTGATAGCTTTTTAAAAAGCTACACTTTAAAATTTGAAATGTGTGAGAGGCAGCTACTATGAGAACAGTTTTAGCTTTCTTTTTTTTTTTTTTTTTTTTTTTCCTTTCTTTTTCTGACTTGTTGGCCTTGTTCTGTTAATCACTGCTCATTCTGAGTTGTAGGGAAATAATCAAAGATTGCCTGGAAGTGGAGCTCACAAGGGCATTTTTCATTTGGAAAACTTAAGAAGCTGTGTAAGCTACTGTGAACCTTTGGAAAACGCACAGCTACAAAAACTCTTAGATTCTCAATGAATTTTGTTTCAAGTGTATTTTATAGAATGATAATGCCTTTCGTTTTTCTGTCTTCGCTGTTGGTGTTTTTCCTAAGGAGCTCCTGTACTTTATCTCTTCCTGCTTTACTTAATAAAGGAACTTGCAAATTAATCTCCAAAGTGAATCTTAGAGACCTTGTTTGTAGCTACAGAAAGTATTTTAGATCTAAATCCCTTGCTTACAAAGACTTGGTATAGACTGATTTATACACTCTCTGAATAAAAATGTCTCTAACTAGTGAATTTTCTCTTTAATTAGGTCTTTTTATGTAAGTCCCTTTATTTCTACTGAAAGTTGCCATATCTCTAGTTAATTCCTGGCAATAAACCATAGTACATGTTTAAAAACCCTCAATGAAGGAAATATTTTAAGTATTACTCTCACATAGACTGATATGTTAAATGTTATAATTGCTCATAAATCATCAGTTTTGAAAAAGTATTTTCCTTTTGAAATGCCAAATAGAATAAAAATGATGTTGATGGCTTGTAATGAAGGGATAGAAACATTCTGATAGCTCCTGACCTTATATCATCACTTACTTACAGAGCTTTTTTGGGGGGAAAAGAGAGAATTCCCTTTAAATAGTTGAATAAATTGCTGGTAAAGTGCGTTTTCTGTTAGTGTAGTGAGCTGAGAATAAAGGAAAAGCCCAGAAGGCATGATTGTAAAAATGACCATTTGCTATTGTCGCAGATAATAATTTATTCCAGGGAAAGAACAAAAGATATTGTGGTCACATATGGCTTCAGATTCTTTTCTACCTTCTGCTGAATGCTAACAATAATTAGAAATTTTTAGAGGCAAACTGATCAAGGCCTCGATCAGGCTCCCTTTTTAAGAGTCAATAGTGGAGGTCAGGATTAATTTGTTGCTTTAAAATGTGGAAATTACTCTCCATGTTTGAGAGCAGTATGTGGCACCCCTTAACTATATGATAAAAAGGGCCTTGAATTTCACTGTACGTGTGTGACATAAAGGATATCTATTTGGAAAGATTTAATGGGGCTGGAATTGAGGGTAATAGAAACTGAATTGGAGTAATTTATGTTGTGCACCGAAGAAGATGGCCAGGAAACTTCAAAGACGATCCCTCCTGCATGACTAAAACTGAATAGGCATTTTAAAACTATCTTCCTCTTTCATGAAACTACATATCAATGTATTGATTCCAGAGTCTATATATTTAAAGATTTTGATATAAGCAGAGCAGCATCCATATAGCTGTGTTAGTGGCTGACCAACTAAAGCATGGGGACAAATATAATTCAGATAATAGGGAAAGTTATTTCAGTGGCTTCTAATTAAACACCTGAGGAAGAATTTGAACTTATTGATCATGGTAGTCACAGAAGAGACTGTTATCTTTTTCAGCTCTAAAAATGAAGGACCCAGTTTCCATACAGCATAGTTCCAACCAACTGAGAAAAAAAAAAAAAGCAAAAATCTAGTACTCACTGGTATTTTATAATCTAAGACATAATTCAGAATATATACAAGTCATATTTATTTTATAATATTCCTAATTTTTTGACCAATACAAATTAAAATTAGTATGGCTGACTCCTTTATGTGCTATGTCCATGGAGTTGGAATTCCAGACTTTTGGCTTCATTCATTCCAATGAACCAATGACACCAAAAGTAGGGAAATAATTAAGCATACTGTTTAACTGGCCTGTATAATGTACTCCTTCCTCTGAAATAGGAACACATTTATGCATATTCAATAATCTTAACTGACCAAAATTTTAAACATGAGGATTTTTTAGCCTAAAATTCCATTAGGAAGAAAAGCCCAGTTATAGAAAAATTCCAAAGCATTAAGGAAGAATCATTCATCATGGTGGGCATAAGCATCAGAATGAGGAGGGAGCAATGGGACTATGGGAAAGTATTTTTGTACAAAGTGAGTTTTATTTGAATTTATTTTTTCCAAGTCTGTCAGTTCTGTGTTATCATCCTTTTTTGGAACCCGTGTCTGTGCTTTGGCAATCATTTTTGAGCTTCTATACACAGGAGAATCTTGAGCTACTACAGAAAGGATTTCTTGAAAATGTCTAAGTGAGTTCTGATAAACAATATAATGTCTAATTAAAAAGTGCACTACTGTGTTGCTGTTCTGCAGGTACATTAATGTAGGGTTAACTTTGCTGTAATATGTAACTTCTGAAATTGGACTTTACTGAAAGGTAACTATTACAACCAACGTATGTTGTACCTTATCTTAGGTAATATGGAAAAATTATTTATCAGACAAATTGTTAAAAGAAAAGATTGAGTAGGTTATCTTTATGATGGATAAATATACAAATAGTACATGCACCGCTGATATATTGGTATATAGATACCAATTCACTCAGCATTTTTATTAATATACACAAATCAGAGGACATGAATAGTCATTTAGATAAGCTTTAAGTGTTTTTTTTTTGATAACTGCATTTTATATTCACTTCATCTATATGCTCAATTTGAATTTCAGGCAGCTGGAGCATTCATAGTAGTTAAGGATCCAATCAATGGGGTTAAATGTCCAGTACAGGAATCTCATCCAACAACTTAGGAGCTATGTGAATTTGAAAAAGGGACTGCAAACATTTGTGTGATTAAAATACGTGCTGGATCAGGACTGGCTACATAGTCTGTTAGGCCCAGTGAAAAGTAAAAATGTGAGACCTCTTCATGACCAAATACCAGTTGGCAAAAGCAAGAACATTAACCAAACCACTGCTGATACAGCTTTAAACCAAGCATGGAGCCCATCTAAACACAGGGTCCTATGCAACCATGTTTGTAATTATAATGAAGATCAAATGACTTTATAGATTGCTCCCTGAGTTATATTAAACACTTTTAATTAATTTTACTGATTACTTCTACAAAATTTTTATTTGAGGTACTCTAGCTATAGTATAATTTTTTTCATAAAAATTAAATGTGTCACCAATATTTTGTTTTCATTTTGAAATTTATAACTATTATAAATAACAACAGAATTGAGTCTTTAAAAAGACAGGGGGTCAAATGAAATTATTCACCCTAGGATGGTGTGAGGTAGGGAGATGTCAGAGAGGAAAATAAAGTTATGTTGTACTATTTTCCTTTGGAAGAACTTCAAAGGAAAGTAACTTGATCAAGGGATGCTGGACAGTACAGAGACTACCTGGACCAAGATTCTAATGTCCAGACTGTTTGAGACACAAGTAATACAAACAACAGTTCACACAATTTCACAAAATAGGGAATATTGAAAATTCAGCTGTGAGAATTGGGATAGAATGAGATCTCAGAATCAATTGCAATCTCAAATTTGAGACTCACTTTCTCTTTCTTTCTTATGTTGTTTTCTTTCTACTTATTGCCTCTGTGCTTTCCCAACAGGGACAGGTTTATTAAATATGGTGGGGGAAAAAGGACTGACAACAATTTGTGATGTTTAGCTCATTTGGCTTCCAAGAACAAAAAGGGTCTATTTATGCTTGCTTCACAAGCATTGTGAAGGCAAATACATGCATTAACCTTCAGAAAGAAGCTATAGAAAAAGCATAGCAAGACACCAGCTGAGTAAGATTCTGTCATGATTGTTTCCCCACAGACACACCAATTTGAACAGCTATTTACACACCAAATTACCTTCACAAGAGCTAAGAAAGCCAGGTGAGAGACCACAATGCCCATTTTTAGTATAATAATAGGAAAAAATTCATTCAAAAAGAAAGGAAGAATAGAGTTGCCCAGGTCAGCCCTCTTCCTACACCAGGCAATGCAGTGCGGAGATACACCTCTCAATTTGGGGAAGGAAAAAAGAATTAAATTCAGGTCATAGACTTAAAACTCAGTTCTGGTCAGAGTCTCATGATCCCTGCCAAAGGCCTGTACCCAAAGACAGCATTGCTGGAATTTCATTAGCTAGGCAGCCAAGGCATCACTGTTACCACCACTCTGACACATTTGGGCCAGCAGAGTGGGGAGCAATAGTGCTCCTGGGAAGTAGGGTATGAAAGTTTGCATAAGACTTTGGGAGCTCAGTTCTGAGGTCAATTTCTGTGTCAGTGCCTATGTATGTAATCTGTAGAACAACCCCATTGTCAGGTAGAGATATGTGGTCCCAGTCACACTTCTTTTTCAGTCAACATCACATATGACTGGTTGCAATGGTCTTGAGTCAGCAGTAGGCAGACAATGAAAGTGTAGGACTTAGAAGTTTATCAGCTCAGGGTGGAACATACTTGAACACTGCAATGTCCAGGGCCATAGACTTGACACAGGACTTGGAACTTGGTCCTTCTGTGGTGATTACATGCAGAGCCAGACAGAATTCCACAGTTCTTGTCTAGAGGCAGGTCACTGGAGTTGAGGCATTTGGGCTTATCCTGACCCAAGGAGAAGCTTGTGAGGATGGACTACCCTTTGTAAGCACATTCTTAGTTCATGTGGAGCAACTTGCCAAGCAAATTTAGGAAAAACCTGGGCTTAGATTACCCTTTGGTGCTGAATCAGTGACAACATACCAGCAACAGATTTATGGCAAACCTGGACTTGGGACTACATCTAGTGCTAAAATAACATAAGTATAGACCAGAAGAACTGAATTTCTGGAAAGACATGTATAAACAAAGCCAGATTGTAAGGATTACAATAAGTACCTGATCCTTTAATGTGGAAATACCATTGGGTACCAACAAGCATTAGGGAGGACCCTGGAACCTCCCTAATGGTAAAAACAAGTGCCAGAAACCAACCAGCAAGTAGCCAGTATGGGTATCCTCTATGATGAAGAACTTTATAAAAGTTATTTGAGGAAACTCAATGAGTTTCAAGACAGCACAGAGAAATGATGTAATGTTCTAACAGAAAAACTATCAAAGAAATGCAAATAAATTTTAAAAATCAAACAAACTCTTGGGTTCGAAAATAAACTAAATGAAATTTTAGATGGTGAAAAATACACTAGATGAGAATAAAAATGCTGTATAACACAAGAAATGAAATTAAAAATACAGTAGAAGTCATCAATAGTAGTATAGATCAAATCAAAGAATTAGTCTGGGGTCTTGTTATTTGAAAATAGTTGGAGGAGAAAAAAGGAAAAAAAGAATTAATAAAGCTTGTGGAAATGCTTGGACAGTATTAAAGCAATAAATAATTGGGGCTCAAGAGGGATATGAGAAGGCAAAAAGTGTAGACAGCTTATTCAAAGTGATCATAAGAGAAAAATTCTCAAACCTATGGAAAGATACAAACATCCGGGAACAGGAAGGTCAAAAGTCACCACATTTAATTAAACCAAATCTGCTACATGATATAATCAAGCTCAGAAAGGTGAAAGAGAAAGTTTCCCAAAATAATAAGAAAAAAGAAAAAAAAAACATGCAAGCACCTCCAAATTCTCCTCACAGCAGAGTTCTTAGCAGAAACTTTGTAGGCTAGGAGAGAGTGACATGAGATTTTCACTGTAAAGGACAAAGCAGTCAACAAAGAATACTAAAACCAGCAAGACTATCCTTTAGAGGGGTAGAAGAGATAAACCATTCCTAAACAAACAAAAGCTGAGAGAAAAATCTCTAGCATACCTGTTCTGCAAGAAATGCTAAATGGAGTTCTTCCAACTGAGAGAAACACTAATGGGTAAGAAAACATTGGAAAGGATAAGGTAAAAGTAACTATGCAGACAAATTCAGAATACTGTAATACTGTAAACATCATAACTTTAGTATGAAGACTAAAAACCAAAATAATTTTTTTAATCAGCTTTTTCACTGCTGTGAGTAAACAAACCAACCAGAACAATTGTAGAGAAGGAAAAGTTTATTTGAGGGTTCACAGTTTCAGAGATCCATAGAAGGCAGGCTCCATTCCTTGGGGCTCAAGGTGAGGCTGAACATCATGGTGGGAGAATGTGGTGGAGGGAAGCAGCTTACCTAATGATAAGGAAACAGAGAGAGAAAGAGAACCCACTGGCCAGGTTCAAATATGTACCCCATAGCCACACCCCACTTCCTCCAGCCACACCCCACCTGACTCCAGTTAGCACTCAGGTAATCCCATCAGAGATTAATTCACCCATTAGGTTAAGGTTATAGCCCAGTCATTTTTCCTCCAAACATTCTTGCGTTGTCTCACATGTGAGCTCTTGGGGAACACCAAATCTAAAGCATAACGATAATTAAAAACAATAACTACATTAAAGTTTGAAGAGATAAACAATATGGAACAATGTAAAATGGTATATCAAAAATTCAAAGTGGAATGCAGGAAAGTCAGTGGATGGAGGACAGGAGTAGAGGGTTTTTTGTTTTGTTTTGTTTTGTTTTAATTAATGTAATTTTGATCTCTTTGCTTCTTTTCCAGTATTTGCAATCATGATACATTGTTGTCAATTCTAAACATGTTATAATCAAAATGTAAGCCATAAAACAAAAATCCCAACAAACCAAAAAATAGTAAGGATGGAATCAAAGTACACTAATAGAGTAAATTAGTTAACCACAAAGGAAGACTATATGAGAAGGAAAAAGAAATACAGAACTTAAAAACAAATCACAAATGACTGTACTAAGTTACTTAGTGATAGTCATTGTGAGTATAAATGCATTGAATTCCTAAATTAAAAGAGAATAATTAAATGAATTTAAAGAGGGAAAAAACAAGGCCCAACTATATGTTGCCTACAATATACTCAATTCATCTCTAAAATAATTGGAATAATACCGAAATCTCTTTTGATCACAATGCAATAAAACTAGAAATTGGTAGCAAGGTAAACTTTGGAAATTGTAAAAATACATGGAAATTAACTTACTTTTGAAATACCAATAGATCAAAGAGAAATCAAGAAGGATATTAAAAATTACTTGAAATCAATGAAAATAAAACATGGCATACCAAACTCTATGGGATTCGACTAGAGAAATTAATCTGACAGAGGGTTAAAATATGTAAAGAACTAAAAAAAAATAATAACTTCAAAAAACAAAACAAAAAAATAAAACTGTAATTCAATTAAAAATTGGCAAATGAGTTCAAAACAGACTTTTTTCAAAGAAGAAATATTTGACTAACAAATACATGAGAAACTGCTTGAGATCATCAATTATCAGGGAAATGCAAAGCCACAATGAGGTAGCCTCTTGTCCAATTATATTTATTATTATCATGAAAGAAAAATTAATAACTGCTGGTGAGCTTGTGGAAAAACACAATAGACTATTATTCAGCCATAAAAAAGTGAAACCCTGTCATTTGCAACAAAATGGATGAAACTGGAGATGCCAAGTGAAATAAGCCAGGCACAGAAAGATAAGTTCTGCACCATCTCACCTGTTTATAGAATCTAAATAAGTTCATCTAACAGAATTTGAAAGAAAGGTGATTACCAGATTTGGGGGAGAGTAGGGATAAAGAAAGAATGGGGGGAAGTCAATAAATGGGTGCTAAGTTTAGATAGGAGCAAGAAGTACAGGTATGCTATTGCACAGTAGGGTGAACATAGATCATACTCATACATATTTCCAAAGCTACAAGAAAGGAATTTGAATGTTTTTACAATTAAAAAAAGAATGTTTAAAGAAATAGATAAGTTTACTGTGATTTAAACATTACATCATATGTTCATGTGTTGAAACATTACATGGTTCCCTGTAAATATGTCTGATTTCTATATATTAGTTTAAAAATAAATCTAACTGAAACAAAAGAAGCTATAAACATCTCAGAAAAAAGAGAAATTAACCTAAAATTTTGAAATGGCAGTTGTGTAAAATTGGAAAAAGAAATAAGTCAAAGCTTGCCATCAGAGCATGTCCTAAGAAGTGGCAAAGTAAATAAGATCTTATTGTAATTAATCAGAAATTTCAAAATTTCTCATTAGAAATGTATTCTTGTTGATAAACTGCTCTAACTATCCCAGTCACTTTCAGTCTTTGCTATATCTCAGTACAGGCTTAAAAATACAGCCTGTATCTACACAGGGCTCCCCCTCTGAGATTTTTTCAATTGTTTCTGAGCCTAGCTCCAGAAATAGTATTTTAAAGAGACCCCTGGTGAGTTTGACTTACAACCAAGAATGAAAATCATCAGGTATTTAACTAAATTACATCTTATTTGCTCTGTACTATGTTTTTATATTTCTACAACATATAAAATATGAATCATTGATTTAAATTTTATTCCAGTTACAATAATAGAAAGGGAATGGAGTTATGGAGGTGACCAGAGTGTCTTGGTTGGTCCAAAGGTGAATAAACACTTACTGCCTTTAAGGAACATATAACCTCCAGCTCAAAATGTAATTGAAAGGTCGTTACTACAGATCCACTTGAGGGAGCTTGTTAAAATTTCAGATGCCTTGGATTAACGTGACCTACAAAATCAGAATCACTGGGGGCGGTCCCCAGAACATGCATTTTATCAAGTTCCTCTTCGGAACACACGCATGGAAGTTTAAGAGCCATGATCTATTGCCACATGTCTCCTCCTCACAGCTATTCTTTCCTGAAGCAAGTCTAACAGCCAAGACTGGAGTACTCTAATTAGCATTGCTGCTCACCTGGTGACTACAACTCATTGTATAGATTAGTGCCTGGGAGGAATAAAAAAAGCTGCTTTGATTTTTTTTTTTTCCTTTTGCTTTATTAGCAGCATCAACCTGCTTTTTAGTTTTTAAAATAGTACAATGCCTTGTCTATGCAGTCATAGAGGACTCTTCTGGACTCAATGGAAATTGCTATTTTTACACCCGTTGCCCTTTGTCTCTTTTGTAATCTTTTAATAATTACTTTCGTTATCTATATATTTTTCTCCTCTTACATAGGTCTTATGAAATGTCAATAATGAATACACATAAACAATTATCATTTTGTTTTCAGTTATTCTTTGCCCTTTTTTCTCAGCTTTGGTACCATTTGTAGTCTCTATTTTGCCCACTGTCATGGAGCTTGGTGAATGTGCATGACATTTGGCAGAACTTAACTCATATGCACACAATTTAGCTTTCTAATTAGTTAACATTGATGGAAATAAAAAGAATTGAGACTGAAAGAGCAAAAGCAATCATATATTGTAAATGCAGGCAGGGCCACTCATTCCATAATGAGAAGGAAAACATACCAATTGTATATCTTTTTATACATTCAGGAAAATACTGAATTTACTTACTATATTTTAGATTAAATAAATGACTATGTACACTTTACAGATTTTATGAAATCATTCAGTTAAAAAAACATTTCATCATTACAATTTGAGAATTGTAAGTGATGCTGGTAATAAAAGAGGAAAAATAAATGATAGCATTCTTTCTTGCAATCTCTTATTGTTCATGGAGACATGTTCATTAACTAAAATCAAGATTCTATGAGGAATTATGTCTTTCAAATTACTCTTTATTTATACGTACTATAGTGGTACACTCTGTTTTGGCCTCTTTTCTGTAATTACTCGAATTTTATTCCACATGTGTTCTTTTTTGAAAGCCATGTCTCTTTAGTTCAATAAATGTTATCAAGCATTCTTTGACTGTTCCTATTGCATCAACCTTAATTAGCTTTTGATTACTGTTAATTTCACAGCATTTTCCCTTTAATAAGTTGCATCAAAATGCTTTCATTTCTGTTGCAGCAAGTTTAATTAGTTTTTGAGCCTTGTTTCTGTTTTTCCTTTCATTTTTAGGAAAAAAAAAAATTACAACACCCACCCACTTTCTTTGTTTCTATGAGAACAAACATGACTTACAACTTGATACTAACCAGAAGACCTCACTTCAGGCTTCCAATACCAAATCGGAGTAACATGTAGCCTTTTCATTTGCATTAGAAATGTTGCCACGTACTCATAATTCTTTCCAATTGTTTAAAATATAAAATATAATTAAATTTTCAGTTTTAAAAGGGGTCAAATGATTTATTTTAAACAACTAGATTTCTAATTGGTCCAGCAATTCAATTATAGAAGCTGATTTGTACATCGTGTATTCAATTATATGACACAAAGTAGCTCTTTTCAGATCCACGTGCATTTTGTCTTGGTGAACCAAATTGTTAAACTTTCAATTTTCCTTGGAATAAAATGCTTCCCAAGCCAATTTTTGTAACTTTGTAATAGTTATAATTTTTTACACAATATATTTATTATTTATTTATAAATGAAACTGCAATAATTATATACAATAATATGCTATATATAATTTGATATATATCACATAAAATATCTGTTCTATTATTTTAACATATATAAAACATTAGCTCATTGACATTTGTTCTTGTGATTTGAGCTATGAACTGAGAATATATAAGGATTTAAAACTTTTATATACTTCTTGTCCCAACAAATAAAACATAATTACCCCAAATTGTGCATATGGTGTACACTACTAATGAACGACAGTGATTCAAATACCAATGATGCAGAATTTATTTAGAAAATTCAGAGTTACAATTCATCTTGTGATAGTGTAATATTAATATAATAGTCAATATTTCAGAATGATTGGAATTCAGCAGAAGAAAGGTAAAGCTTAATTAGAGAATCAATTAAATTCAATTTAAATGTAACATTGTCATTATGACTTGATAACACAAAATGTTTCAGAGACAAAATTGATAATCAGAAACTTAAAATTGAACATTATAGACAGTGGTTTTCAATTAGTCACATATTTAAAACCATTTTCCAGTGACAGGTTAAAATTATATGTGGTACCATATGGGATTGGGGAAGACTAGTATAACAGAAAAAAAGGTATAGAAAAGAGGAGTAACCACAAGTCCAGTGTCATATGGTTAATGGTATTAGAAGGAGCTGAAAGTTCTAGGTCTACCATCTTTCTAATGTTACCTTCATTTCCATATTTTTTTTCTAAGTTTCATTCCAAATGTTGCTGTTCCCATCAGAGTAAACTTCCTGCCTTCAAGGCAGCCCATACTATCTTCAACTAGTTCTGAAATACAGGTTTTGAACTAAAGTCTGTACACTTGTTACTTTCCTCTTTGGGTTCTAATTCTACCCAACCAATCCGTATTGTTGGAAGGTGAGGTGAAGGTGAGGATACATCTCATTCTCCAGAACACACAATTGAGGTTCAGATCAATGTATCTCTAGATTGAGAATTTCATTCATAATCACGCAACAATAAAATACCGCATACCCACTGAGATACATGCTTATACATTTTTTCCTGGTTTCATATTGAGGCAGAGAATTATAGAATTTATCATGTTTTTCTTTGATTGACT
Source organism: Glaucomys volans (assembly GCA_020662805.1). Lineage (NCBI taxonomy): Eukaryota > Metazoa > Chordata > Mammalia > Rodentia > Sciuridae > Glaucomys > Glaucomys volans. The sequence continues at coordinate 1,649,660 of JAJEJO010000595.1, read as the reverse complement.
TTCAAATGACTCTAATCTCTCTAAATTCATTGATACACTTTTACTAAGAAGCCCTTATAATATTGTTATAAACATTTCAGGGCATGCGGTTTATGAAATCATAGTTTCTGTCTTGTAGCTAATTTTAATGTATGTTTATTTTCTGTAATAAACCCTATCATGCACACATTACTGGTATGTTATGCCTCTTACACTTTTTTTTAGAATTTAATTGCTTTAATGCATATATTTTCTAATCCTGCAGCTGCAACAGAGGTTAAAAACTCTACCAAGAAAACATTCACGATGAACCCTCATGATTAGTTCCTCTGCGTATTGCTCCAGAGAAAAACAAATTAGCACTAGAAGGAAAATCTGTTCTGGGAAGTCCCACACTGCAGTGTAATGACCTATCCCCACAAGAGGATTGAATAGAATAGATCCATTGTGACTTCCCAAATGGCTGTGGCTGGCAGCCTCTGGAGATGAGGAACAACAGCTGAAGTGATATAGGAAATAAAATGTTCTGCTCCAATGCAAGTTATATTTGCCTGCTTTCGTCAATCCTCTTTAAAAAAATGTTGCCCTTTCAGACCAGGACACCTGCTATTTTTTGTCAGTGCTTCATGGAAAAACTAGACTAGGATCGATGTGATCTATCTTCTGGGGTCAACTAATTTCCTGTTCATAGTCACTTATATTCCTCTGAAATCTAAATTTCTTTCAGAAAGGTGTCCTATAGGTAAGGCATAATCACATATTTTCTTGGCAAGATTAGGAAGCAGGGAAGCCACAATGCCATGCCCCCTTTTTCCTGCAGACCTTCCTGAGGAACTGAGAATAAAGAGGCTGTCCCATGTGTTTTAATTCAAGGTCTGTTCTGCTTTCTGAACTCTGGCTTCTGATTGTCTTTTTGTTATCATAGTTTTGCCCTTACTGTTACCTTCTTATCAGAGGCAGGACTATGACTCATAAAAGATTACAGATGCACTCATTATGTATCAAATACATAAAGTAGACACTGTATATAACATTTGTTTTGTTTTAATTCCTATACATTTGATAGAAAATTAAAAGCGTAAATTGAATTCATAAATATGGGCATTCAAAATAGCCAGTTATAGGTGCTACCTGTTAGAGCAAACTGTAAGTGGATAATTAGAATTATATATTACTAATACCTATGTATGTTTATGTTCAAAAAGGAAACCATGAAATTATGGTTAAATCTTTAATATTGTAATGGCTTTGGAAGTTGCCATGGTATTTACAATACTAGAAGCATATTTTCAAAATGCATGTTAGAGAAAACAGAATAATTACTAAAATAGGCCATTCTAAGATCATATTTAGGCTACATTTATGCAATTGAGAAACATTATATTTTGTCTACACAATTTATTTTTTAATTTTTTTCCTAACTGAATAGAATCTTTGGCTTTTAACCCCAACATGAAAAATGAATATCTTTATCTTTTAGGATACAGTCTCTTTCTGTGTGTCCTTTTCCTCAGTGTAAACTTACAATAGGACATACAAAAATTCTAAACATTCCATTGTCTTGAATTTCCAGAGTAATAAATATCAAATTTGACTTTATCCCATTAGTTTAATTAAATGTGATAAAATGCCCTCATTGGATTAAGAGGGGGTATTAACTATATACAAGACTATCATGAATAGATGTTTAAGCTGGCTTTCCTCCCAAGCCCAGCAGAGCATTTGAAGATCACCTCAACACTCCTAGTAAACAACAGAAGCTAAAACTCCAGGAGGAACTCTAATGCCAGTGTGCACAGTAATGTTCCAAATGTTAGGCTTCAGCAAGGTTTATATTATAAATTTACAGAAAATGGTGCAGATTATGTGTGTGCGTGCATGTACTTGCACATGTGTGTTATGTGAAGTTAATACAAAAGCAAAAACAAGCCTGATATACTCAGTTTAGATCATACTAGCATCCAGGAAATGCAGGGTGTTGAAGGGCTCTGGTTCTGTAGCTAGACCCATGGGTCCAGTCTCAGAAGCACATCTTCATTGCTGCATATCATGGGATGGAGTAATGACGTTTTCTGAACTTTAACTTCCTCACCTATCCAATGCAGGCATTAATTGTAATAATATTTGCTCCATAGCTTTCATGAGAAATATATGACATAATCCAATTTCAGGGATTTTTGAGCCCCAGAGAATTTTTTTTTAATTTTTAAATGTTCATAAAAGAATAAACACAATTAGACATGATCATTATTATTCTGAAAAAACATTTGTGGCTCCATGGCAAGAATTTAGTTCTTGGCCCGGCATGGTAGTGCACACTGTAATCCCAGCGGTTTGGGAGTCTGAGGCAAGAGGATCTCGAGCTCAAAGCCAGCCTTAGCAACTTAGCGATGTTCTAAGCAACTCAAGGAGACCTTGTCTCTAAATAAAATGTATTTAAAGGACTGGGGATGTGGCTCAATGGTTAAGAGACCCTATATATAAAAGGTACATTTGTTGCCTTCTCTTTAGTGGACTGATTCAATACACACTCCTAAAATGAGGAAAGAAGGAAAAAGTATTACCTTAAAAACAAATATAATTTTCTGTTCAATCATATTTATAGCAATATAACTGAGAGATTTTCTGAATTATATATTCTGTTCATCAGTAGTGAAGATCAACATGTTTTTCATATATTGCTATAAAAACCATAGCTAAAAACAAACCTAAATTGTATACTTCTAATTTTGAGAATCTAACTTCTTGCTGATATTAGTATATTAATATATTAATATATATAGTCATATATATACCACCTGTAATGAGAGAGAAAGAGAAAGAGAGAGAAAGAGAGAGAGAGAGAGAGAGAGAGAGAGAGAGAGACTGACTCATTATATTTGTGACTCTTGGGTAGAGGTAGGCAACCACAATCTCCAGGGGTAACTTTTCCCCTTTGATCTGATTCTTTTAAAAGATGAGTTTTAGGCACCGCTGTCAAACTTTTTATTCTGACCAATTTTTACAGCCTGGAGAGCAGGGGCAGGTAAGTTGAAAAAGAAAGATATAGTCAGGGGTCAAATGACAGCCTTAACAGGAGGGTCTCTATTTAGAGACAATTCTCAGGATTTCTGAGATTTTTCTCCCTCTCTCCTACATGCATTCAGTCCCTATCAGTCACCAGGTGTTTCTTTCATGAAAGGAATTCGAATATTCTTTTAAGAATAAGCTTTGTTTCAAGGTTTTTGGAAGTTGCACCTGTGCTGAAGTGGCCTTGCCTCTAGAGCAATCAGGGTTTTAGGTCCCTTGGTGGTGAAGATCAGGTAATTCTCAGGCCAAGGTTAGAGATCATTAAGCCAGGTTATTCAATTGCTAAGTGACACATAGTATAGGCCCTGTGAGCTGTTTGAGGGGGCCTTATGGCTACCATGAGTCGTATAACCACAACATACCTATTACAGGATAGAGATAATGAGGGATGGTAAACAAATATCTTAAGGAATAGCATTATTTTTAAAATAGTGGTTGGAAATCTGGGTGAGCTCTCTTAGTATCTCTTTTACTAGAGCCCTGGACTCATACTGAGATCTTAAGGAAACACAGTTGAAGGTCTTTGTGGTGGTGGGGTTGAGACTGGCCAAATATTATCAAGTTCTACCTCTGCATCAATGGAAAGACAACATTCTAAGTGAAAGAAGGAAATATAGGTGACCCTTACTGAAGAGTGTCAGAGGACAGAAAAGGCATTCAAATTCTGAAATGTTGCTATAACTGGTGTCATTTTAAAATAGGTGTCACACTTCAGAATACACAGGGTCACGAGATTAGATTTTGTTACTAGAGATATTATTGCATTGTTGGTTTACAAACAGATTATATAGGAATTATTCCATCCTTGAATTGTAAATTTCTATTTTTAAAGCTTAATTTAGAAAAGCTAACATTTATTTAATCATTCAATTAATAAATAATGAATACCTACTATACTCTAGAATGACTGACAGTGCCATTGAGGAAAACTTAGGAACATGTAGAATTTTTATTGCTTCAATTCCCAATTTGGGAATATCCAAATTTGAAATATCTAACATATGGCATTGGAAGTTTGAGAGACAGTGTACCACTCAGGGAATACCCTGTTAAAAGACTCTTAAATGTATACAAATATTTTCAATTAAGCAAACATTCAAATAAAAATCAAGATTTTGCACATATTTTCCCTTTGGCCATTGTTACACTGAGTGAACATGACCACAAAGTATAGATTCCAAACAAATGAATGTAGGATTAGGATTGGATCTACTTGGTGATAGGACTGCTCAACATTGCTGCCGTGCTCTATGAATCAGAATGTGTCTCACAAGTCACAGTGTATTATATAACAGCAAAAAGATCTGTAGGGGAAAAAAATTGGCAATGATACTGGTACTAATAGTATCTCAGGCTCTTCCACTCTGGCATTAGAAATTACTCATAATAGGATTTGTTAGTATAGTATCACCAAAACAAAGTCTAGAACACATTCAGAGGTTTGTTTATTTTTCCCCATTTATGCAGCAAGATAAAACAAAGCAAAATAAACTCTCAATGATATATTTTCCATTAATTTGGTATCCATGTGCATCTCAAGAAGTCAGATATTTTCACTGAACTGTGGGTAATATTTGTTAAATATATTTGTTATATTGTTATATTTAACAAATTATATTCAGTATATTTGTTAATGTAACGAATTATATTATCTAGGAAATTACCTACACAGATTGGTGCATGGTAGGCTTTCAGAAAAATAAGATTATCAGAATATAAACTTTAAAGTTTCATAGTACTTTCTTTGGGATATATTTACTTGTGTGATAGTGGATTTTTATTATTGAATCGTTAAAAAGTTATTGCAGAAATAATTCCTTAAACTATAAAAATGTCTCCTGTCATTTCTATTTTAATGAGTAACAATTGTCTTTTAGAGTACCTATTGGTATAATAGAAACTGTCAGAAGATAGTGGAAAGTTTGGCAAACAGGGATGTGGAAATAAGCTTTTATCATGTTACTGATATTAAAGAAAGTCAAAATCCATCAAAAGTCTCCTAAATGAAAAAACAATAATATTTATAATCAAAGCTATAACTTCAGAGTAGGTAAACTTTGGATTATTGACTATGTGCTATTCAGACATATAAATGTCACCCCCCCAATTGACTCAGCCAGTTCTAGCTCTCTATTTTCATTTCTCTTTTTTAATATTAGGATGTCTTATGCTATTTAACAATTAGTTATTTGATAAAAGTCAGGATGAACACATAACTGCTACCCTTTTAAATTTTCTGCATGGAATCAATGTATTTCCCTATCATTAAATAGTCAATTTTCTTTTTTTACTCATGAAAAAAAATTGACAAAAAGTTGTTTGTTTCTTCTATGAAGTATTTTTCTCATTATGTATTTGCTAATCTCTTCACAAATGAATTATCTAAATGGACTAAAGAAGCTAATAAAAGAAGGAAACATTTATCTCAGACAACTCAGACAACTCTTCTGTGACTGCTTAGAATTGTGGAGTCTACAGTACAGACACCAATGACTTATTAAAAAAAATAATTTCAGTACTTGATTTATCAACTCATCCTGAAACCTTTAGGACAGAAGTTAATGGGATAACTATAAACATTTCATTAATTTCCTCTATTGTAATTTTTAAATGTATCTTTTAAACTGAATTCCTTATGTTTTTCTTAATTTTTTGCTATATTCTATTTTTAGAAGAAAATAACTGAAACAAGATAAATAACATAAATGAAAAAAGTAAATCTGAAATTGATTTTTCTGTGTTTTTTGAGTTGTCTAAAATTGATTTAACAACATTATGTTAATCAATAACTTTTAAAAAATAGGCTCATATTTTCTGGAAATCATTTTAAATTATAGATACCTATATTAATACATGCTCACTTTGCCTTGAGTTCTTAATCTCCACAGTCTTAATGAAAAAATACAGTGAAATTTATTTCAATATTTGTTTTTTGGTTTTCTTTTTATACTGGGATTGAACCCAGGGGCACTCCAACACTGAGCCACATCCCCAGCCCTATTTTGTATTTTTATTTAGAGACAGGGTCTCACTGAGTTGCTTAGGGCCTCGCTAAGTTGCTGAGGCTGGCTTTGAATTCGCCATCCTCCTACCTCAGCCTCCCCAGTGCTGGGATTACAGGCGTGCTCCACTGTGCCCAGCTCAATATTTTTCTAATTAATGTTTTAACAGATTTTATTCTTGTATATGACTTTTTAAAATACTCAAAATAACTGGAAGTAACAATGAATAACTATTTTCTTTTGATTTTATTTAATAAATAATAATATTGATTGCTTTGTGCCAGGTACTGTTCTAATTCATTTAATGCTCATGACCCAAGTAGAAGCAGAATCTTATATTAGCTCATATTACAGATGAAGAAACTGAGATTTGGATTACTGAATTTAAGTAACTTTACTAACTTTGCATAGATAATAATTGGCAAAGTCAAGATATGAATTCAGGCAGACTGTTATTCTCATACTCCATTAAGTGAAAATTAATTACATAGTCCAAAAAGTTGAAAGGAGACTGAAAATTGTAATCTCTCTCTGGGTCATTGCTCCCCAGAGACAATTCCACAGAGTTGTAGACAGAATCTGTGTTTCAGCAAGATAGCCAGCTATCTTGTCACAGTCATGTCATCTAAATGCATGACAATGCTTATTAACATACAGGGATATGCTATTGGCCAGTTCACTGTTTACAGTAATCTTCATAATATTATGCATGATCATTAAGATTATATGCATTCTTGGAATTGCGTTGCCTTAACAATCATAATATTCTACATTGAACATATTTGTACTTTCAAAATAACTTTTTTGAAAAAAATTACTTTCAGTTGCAAAATTAGGCAATGGTCAAATTTGTAATAATGGGACTAGTGTATGACAAACTCTGTTAAACATAATCCCAGCTAAAATAGCTTTCTGTATTATTTATTTGGTTAGCTCACCATAAGCACCATATTTTCATTATCAATCATCATTTATGATCCACTACAGTATTAGCATCAGAAATTCCAAACTTTTCATTTTGAGAACATTTTTAGGTTTAACTTTAATAGACTTTTCTTCAGATGAGATATGCGGAAGCATATAATGAATATATTAGTAGAGGACTTCTCAGGGACTTTGCTCTCAGACACTCTTTTTCACAGAATATCACCAAGAAGATGGTTTAAAAGGCAGATGTTTCAGTTTGAGACAATCTACATCAATATCACTGAGGGGGATTTTAATTCTGGATACCATAAAGAGCCATTAAGGATTACTACATCCAAAATAAGAAATGATAAATTAGCCAAGCACGGTGGCACATCCCTGTAATCCCAGGAGTCTCAGGCAGGAGAATTGCAAGTTCAAAACCAGCCTCAGCAAAAGCAAGGCAACAAGCAGCTCAGTGAGACCCTGTCTCTAAATAAAATACAAAATAGGGCTGGGGATGTGACTCAGTGGTCTAGTACTCTGAGTTCAATTCACAGTACCAAAAAAAAAAAAAAAAAGAAAGAAAGAAAGAAAGAAACCAAGAAAGAAATGATAAATTAGTATGTTTTACTGTTTATTGATTTAGTGCTTCCTAAATATTTCTATGTCTTGGAACATATCAAAACAATAATATTTTTAAGGCAAATGAGGGTAAAAATAAAGAGGTTTCTAGTGGCTGGAAACTATGTCTTGAGCTCTGTCTGCCTTAAGAAGGCTAAAGGGATTAGCATAATTGTGCCTGTCACTTATGGTAGAGCAAGTTATAGAACACAAAGAGGTCAAAGCAGACTCTGCTGTGGCTGTGACTGCTCTCTGTTGGAATCTATGTGAGTGTCACTTTCCTGTCATGAGATATGCCATCCTACTTTGTTGCTAGAAGGATGCTTCACCCTGTGCTTTTTGTGTGTATATGTTGTCTTTGAATTAGTTCAATGTGCATAAAGTTCTTATTTATTGCATCTTCAAATACTAAAAGGTTCATTTTAAATATGTTTAAACTTAGTGTTCTGTGAAAACAAAGATTTCTTTATATACTGCCCATGGTTGACTGTATAATTTCAGGAATTGGATATAGTCACTGTTTTTTGTGTTAATTTGAACCTTTGGGAACTTTCACTGGTTTCTAAAATTTCTAAAACACTGAAGCTAAAGGAAGGGCATTCCAAATAATTTGGAATATATCTTATATCTTATTTGATCCAGTATGGCGTACAACAGTCCCCCTTATCCATGGTTTTCCTTTCCATGGTTCTAATTGCTGTCAAACGTGGTCCAAAAATATAAGTGCAGAATTTCAGAAATTTTTTTTTAAAAGTGTAAGCTTTAAATTATTGGCATTTTGAGTAACATGATGAAATCCTGTGCTATTCTGTTTCATTCCTCCAAGGACATGAATAATGTCTTTGTCCAGAGTATCCACTCTGCATACACTATCCGCCTGTTAGTCACTTAATAGCAGTCTCACATATCAGATTGTTTTGGTACCACATTTCTTGTGTTTAAGTATATTTTGCCCCAAAGCACAAGAGAAATGATACTAGCAATTGATATATGCCAAAAAGAAACTGTGAAGTATCTGCTTTAAGTGAAAGTGTACAAATTCTAAATTTAATGGAAGAAAAAAAATCATATGATGAAATTGTTAAGATCTATGGTAAAAATGAATAGGAAATAAACATAACATTAATAACATTACATAACATAAACATAAAATCTAGTACTCTGCATAATTTCAGACATCTACTAAGGGTCTTGGGTCATATCCTCCACAGATAAAGTGAGGAGGCAATTGTGCCATTTAGATATATGAAATTTGTGTGGTGATTCTCAAAGTTCTTCCTTCCCTATATTCTTTTTGTTGTTATTCTAATTAGTTATACATGACAGTAGAATGCATTTTGACACATCATACCTAAATGGAGTATAACTTCTCAGTTTTCTAATTGTACATGATATAGAATCACACTGGTCATGTAATCATATATATAATAGGATAATAATGTCTGATGCATTCTACTCTCCTTCCATCCCTGTAACACCTCCCTTCCCTTCACTCCCCTCTACCTAACCCAAAGTACTTCTACTTTTCCCTAGGCTCCATCCCCCTTTTGTGATTTAGCATCCACATATAAGAGGAAACATTTGGCCTCTGGTTTTGGGGGATTGACTCCTGTATTCTTTTTAATCATTTTATGCTTGATGTTTTATACAATACGCTAAGACATTTTGATTGTCTTATTAAAATAAAATTATAGTTTGGACTATTTTGTGCTAGAAAATTCATAATTGAATGAGCTGTCTGTTTTCTGTTTAAATTTAGAATTTAGAGGACAGTTGTGACATTTTGCAATTGTTTCTCATGATTAATTGAAATAAGCGTAGGAAGGTGAAGAATCTTTCCAGCTGTGACTTCTCTGTTGGAATGATCTTTCTTAAATTGCTCACAGTTGTTCTACTATTTGTCTTTTCTTGTAAAATCATTTTACAAACAAGGGTGAAAGTTCAGCCACTTGCCACGTTCCCAGATCTGTAAAAAAATACATGTGTCTTCTTAGGAACCAGAATGACTTTTATTACCAAATCTTGTTTTCCCTTTAAAATAATGAAAAATATATTTACTATTAATCTAGTTTATTTGTAGCTTTTCATAATTTTAATATCCACAGTAAGCACAGCTTAATAAAAAGTATTCAAAATCGACATCTGCTATTAAAGATTTTGTCATGCTGGGTGCCATGGTGAAAATGGTTGTATCTCCCCAGAGTGACTTTAACTGAGACCAGAGAGATAATATAAGCTATATTTGGAGCAGAGCAGTGTCAGAGTGAATAAATATAACTAGAGAGAATCAAAAAAGATTTTTGAAGTAGAATGTATAAAATTTTTATCTATTGGAATGAAGAAAAAAATGATACCAAGGATTCCTAGTTTGAACAATTTAGGTAGGTAGGAGTGTTTTTGGAGAGATAATGAAGAATGAAGGAGAATGGATGTGTGGGGGGAAGAGGAGGGTGGAGAAGAGTCTGGGTAGTTAAGTGATTTATTTTTATTGTTTCTTAAGTTGAGATTCCTGTAATATACCTACCTGGCAGTTTCACATAGCCACATGGATCTAGAGGGCTGAAGTTCATCTGTACAACTACATAGCTTCCAAATGAACTGCTTTTTCTTTTCGTGGGTACTCTTTCTGACCTCCCATAATGAATTGGATTTTCATTTTCTCTGTCCAGAGAGCACTAAGTGCTTGCTGTATCGGTTTGCTTATTAAATATGTTATCTCTATGCTGTTTGGACCTCCAGACTGTTTTATTGGAAATAAAATACTGTGTCTATAATGGCTCTAAATACATAATAGGCACTCAATAAATATTTGTTGCATGCATGAATGAATGAATGGATAAATTGATTAGACACTTCAATGAGATGGGTATATTTGTCTTTTCTCTCTACAAAAGACTAATAGCTGATTGTAGAGAAAGATCTTGTTTTAATCTTCTCTCTGATTCTCTACAACGTGTAAACACTGTAATGGACATTAAATAAATACTCATTGATTCATGGATATTAAAGGAAGACGCACTGGTTCACTTGAACAGTCCCAGAATCTGTTTGCAAAAATCAGATAATTTACTTTACTTTTTTCATATTTCCTGGGAATGTTAAGAGAAAAAAGAAAGCTACTATATGGATATAGGTACAAAGATGCAGAAAAATAAAGACAAAGCAAATATAGAAATTGACAATTTTAAGGCATAAAGACAAAGAAGAAGTTTATAGTAACTTCTGGATCTAAAATTCTATCTAGTGACATTTTGTTTCAGCTAAAAGAATCTAATTATCACCATATTTTGCACATAATTCAGATGGAACTAAATGTTTTGTATTATACTTAATTGTGTACCCATAATTTTTCCCATTAAAGAGTCCTCTCTTCATAACAGTATCATCTAACCCAGCACCCGGCACACAGCATTCCATCAAACTTTTTTACTGAATAATTTAATTAATATTATATTGCCAATAATTGTTCTTTATCAACCTCACAAATCAGCACGTATATCTGTTCTGAAAATGTATTTTAAAATTTATGAAAATATAGCACTTAAAAATGTAGCATAAATTCATCCATAGAGAAAACAACTCTTTTAAAACCTCAGGCCTGTGATTTTTTAATTTTAAAAAATCTTCCTTAAAAATTGTCTTTCTCTGCCAGCATTGTCATTAAAACATTAGAAGTAATTAAAACCATAAGTGGAATTTCTAGATGACTGGGCAACTGAGAAAGAGCAATTAACCATCCAGGGCAGGAAGGCAGTCACATTTTCACATAATCAATTGTATAGGCATTGGGAGACAAGGGGAATAGGAGAAAGAAACATCAAAATAGAAGGGAAGAGAAAATCATAAGAAATAATAAATGGAACATTTATCTTTAATGTTTCCATTTTTCATTTTTTAAAAATCAAAAATCCAAAGTATAGGCCATTCAACAAACATATCAAAGCATTAATAATATCAAATTATGAAACATAAGCTTGATAATTTTCTTACTCTTGCAGTTTATTAAATTGCTAGAATAGTTTGATTAAAATGGCCTTGATATGCATGGTTACTTTCTTTTTATCCCACTTGTAAATATGTAATATGCCCAAAGAGAGAGAAAGAAAATGAGAGAAAGCATGAGCCACTTAAAGAAATATGATATATTTGTTCAATGAAACAAAAATTACAAGCTATGCCATGACATTGAAAGATTCCCATACAATCATTTAAGGGAAATCATTAAAAAATACACAGTAGTCTATCTATTTAGATCTGTTTTATAAAAAATTGAAAACAAGGGAAACAGTATAATAATAGGAGATGCTCTTGGTAATCAAATTCTTCCAATGCTTGAAATTCCAGTTGTAGGAAAGAGTGAAATAGATTTTTCTAGGTCATTGCTCAAGGGCTGACTTCACAAGCCAACCTCCTCCATTCTATTCAGCTGATGTTGAATGGCATAAATGTGAAGATAACCATGGCAAGTTCTCTGGTGATGCAATGCTGAGCTGAGGCCCATTAAACATCTTACAACTTAGAGAAAGGGACAGATGCATACATGGTCAGCAGACTGCAGAACTACCTAGATTTCAGGATATAAGAAGATGTGATGCTATGCTAGAAATATATTTTTAAAAAATCTCTGCTGAAAATATTTACCTATGTATCTTTGCCATTATATAAATAGATATTAGACTGGAATTTTCTTCAGGACACCATATTCCATAAGCCTTTTGGAAGTGCTTATAAATATAATGTGGATATGCTTGTCATATGAAGGATCTCTTCATGACCACATCACTTCCCCAAATCCCCATCACCTCCCAAGATTTTAATACCATAAAATCAGAGATCAGGATTTCAACATGTGGATTTGGGGCTCATATGAACAATAGATCATGAAGAGGTTGAGGTCAAAGACATGTAAATTAAACCAAGGGTCAGACCTGTGGGATTCAATGCGTTAGTCAAGAATGGAGGAAATACTGAGAGCATCTAGATTTTCAAAGTGAATCTTTGGAGAATATTGCAACATAGGCCTCAGTGCCTAGTATAAGTATTCATTCCCCTGCTTTCATTTTTTTGTTCTCTAAATCCCAGGTTTGCTGGCCTACGTGCCTGGTTCACTTGAAGGGACAGAAAGAAAAAACTGAGATCTAGATGATACAGTCGGGTCTTTTATACAGCATTCCCACACACTTAGATCTTCAGAGTATTTGACAATATTTTTATGAGAATCTCCTGGCATCATTATTTTCTTCATTATGAAAGCATATTAAATTTAATTAAATTTCATTTTTACCAACATCAGTAATGCAAACTAAAAGAAAAAAGTAGGAGAACTAACATCTTTGTTTACTGACACGTGTTTTCAGCTAAAACAAACAAACAAATCTAATTTTAGTTACCTCATGTTGGGTGCTTGTGGGTAATAAGTTACAAAGTGGAAAGAGTAATAAGGTGATCATGGACCCTACATTAAATTTCAGTCCTAATTATGTTACTTAGTTTTATGTTAGCAACGGAGAATATTCTGACAACTCATTGATGGGGAATAAACTTGTTTCAGTTGTAAAATTGCAGTGTGGAACCTTGTGGAAGGAGCTCTGCCTTCAGTGATGAAGGGGATCTAGTGTCTTTCCAAAAGTGGAATATCCTGAAAAGTTGTGATAGCATATGCTTAACTGCTAATGAATAGAACCTCTGTCTTGATACTGCCTTGATGACATGTTAAAAGATGGATTGTTCATTAACCCCTGAGGAATTCTAACTTTTTAAATTCAATTATATCGCATTTACCACACACTTCTTATTATAAAATGCCATCTGAACATCCATTATCATGAGACACAAGTGTTTCAATGAGAACACTAATGGGCTTAAATTAGTCAAAGTTGATGACTTTCTGAAGTAAACGAACATTGCAGAATTATTTTTCCAAAATATATAAAGCAGTTTCATTCGAGCCCATAACAGAAAAAAAAAGGAATAAAACCAAATTCAACTCACATATTTCATTCACATATTTTACTTGTATACTGCCCTGAGGAAGCCCAGATGGCTGAAATGTTGGCAGGTTTCTGCACCTGCAATGATAATAAACTGCTCTGTTATTGCCTCACCTACGTGAGTTGAATACAATTATCCTTCACTAGCTGTTACATGCACTGGTGGGTCAACGGTTTATATTGTATTTTTATAGGATTGGTGAATGCATCTTGCTGGACTTTGCTGAGTTCACCTTTAGCAATAGAATGCCAAAGGCCACTAAAGTACCTTCATTCAGACACATTAATCATGTGCCAAAGCTCAATGTGAATTGCCTTATTACTACTCCCATAAAAAGGAAAAAAAAATAACTAAACTGCCTATTTGATAGATTAATAAACAAATGGATACTCCTGATAACCAAATGAATGGGCTTGACTCGGGGTTAGCTACAATTTATATTTTAAAAATTCAGAACAAGTAGAATGTATTTGAAGGACTCAGCTAACAATCTTTCAATTTGGTGACATTTTAAATGCAAAAAATAAAAGAACAAGGTCATTATAATATATATGAGAGTTATACCAATAATGAAAATGGAGGTAAGCATCATTCATAATCCCAACGCTCAGACACAGTTCCTGTTGTTGTTTCAGTGTGTTCCTTTCTACATGTGGACATGATTGAGGACACGTGTGGGTTGTAAATATTTCCCTATGTCATTAAACATTCTGTAAATTCTGCCTGGTCATCCATTCTTCACTCCCAAACACCTTGTTGGCTGTTAATCTTCCCTCTCTAAATGGCAATTATTACCTTCACAGGAGGGATTTTCCTGGCTCTCATTCTAGTGCAATTCCCTTTAATAAATGACCTGATAGCACTCTAAACTTTTCCTTTGTAGTAGTACTTTCATCAGTTTTAATGTTTTATTTATATTTGTGTGAATTTTTGGAAAAAAAATCAGTGGGATTTTTGGTTGGAATTGTGTTAAACTTACAAATTAATTAAGGAAAAATTGTCATATTTACAATATTCATTGTTTCCATTAGAAAACAAATTTTCCATTCAATTTCATTTTCATTTCCTTTAATGCACTCATGCATTAAATTTTGAAAGCATATCCTATTGCTTTTTTATTAACAGTTGAGTAGATATATTACATATTATATTTTGAGCTTCTTTGGGTTGTTACATTGTGAACCTATTGACATCTAGATACTTATATTTATTTTGAAGTGTAGAAACTCAGTTGAATGCTATAATTTTAAGAGTTTGCTCACAAATGCTCTGATACTATTTATATTCTTAGGGACAAATTCATTCAGTCATTCAGAAAAAATTATTGAACATTTATTATTTGCCCTTTATTATTTTGGATACAGGAAGTAAAGGGAATTAAAAAAAAATCTTAGGTTGATGGAGGTTAAAGACTAGGGAAGGGATCTGAAAGTAAGGTAAATAAGTATTTTTATATTGTGTTTATGGGATTTATTCTATGAAGAAAAATAAAACAGGAAAGGGAAATAAGGTGGTATTAGGGGAATTTTAATTTTAAATAGGGTCTTAGTCCTGTCTGGGCTTTGATAGCAAAATACCATAAGCTGGATGGCTCATGAAGAAGAAAAATTTCTCAGTTGTGGAGGGTGGAAACACCGAGAACCAAGTGCAGGCATATTTGCTGTCTGGTGAGGATTCACTTTTGGATTCACAGATGGCACATTCTCACTGGGTATCCACATGATAGAAGAGGGTGATAGAACTCCCTTATGCTTATTTGGTACACGCACTAACTCCACCAAATTTGTCTCAATCTTGTGACCTTATCACCTCCCAAAGACTCTACCTCGGAGGTCAGGGTTTCTACATATGAATTTCAGGGAAACACATTCAGACCATAGAAAAGTCTAAAAGAAGTTAGAAAACATGCTTTATAAATATCAGAGTAGAAAGACTCACAAAGTAGGAGAAAGTAGCTATAGAAACTATGAGATGGGAACATGCCTGTTGTGTTCCATGAAGAACACCAAGGTCAGTGTGGCTAGAGCAAAGAGTGGGAAGTGTGATATGAGGTCACAAAAGTAATGGGAGGCAGATGAATGGTAGCAGATTTTGTGAAACCTGCTGAACCACTGCAGGAATTTTTGGTTTTTATGGTGAGTGATACAAAAGGTCTTTGTAGCATCTGAACATGTAAATGGCATGACCTGCTTTTGGCAGGATAGCTCTGGCTGGAGAGTTTTGAGAATACAGTTGTTTTAGTCAGCTTTTTGCTGCTGTGACTAAAAGTGTCTGACCAGCACAATTATAGAGGAGGAAAGGTTTATTTAAGGGATCACGGTTTCAGAGTTCTTAGTCCATGGAAGGCCAGCTCCATTCCTTGGGACTTGAGGTAAGACCAAATATCATGGCCAGAGAAGGTGGCGGAGAGAAGTAGCTCACATCATGGTGATCAGAAAGTAGAGAGAAAGACTCCACTTTCCAGATACAAAATATATACCCAATAGCCACACCCCAATTGCCACTTCCTCCAGCCACACCCTACCACTTCAATTAATCCTAGGAGGGATTAATTCCCTGACTGGGTTAAGACTTTTACAACCCAATCACTTCTCCTCTGAACCTTCCTGTATTGTCTCACCTGTGAGCTTTTGGGGGACACCTCACATCCAAATCATAACAGCAGTACAGAGGATAACCTGGAGATCTGGTAAGAATATAAATCCAGGTGAGAAATGTTTGTGCCTCTAAGTTGGGTTTAGTAGTAAAGGTTGTAAGAAATAGTTAAGTTCCTGATACAAAATTAGATACAAAGCTAATTATTGTCTGTTGTATGTAAAATGTGAGGGAGAAAGAAGAGTTAAGGAAGATTTTATAGTTTATGGCCTGAGCAAAAATGAATTTGACATAAAATGAGATAAAAAATGTCCTGGAGGAAAGGTTAGTAAGGAAGATCAGGAAATCTATTTTAAGTATGATAAATTAGAAATGTCCATTAAGCATTAAAATGTAGATGTGGAAGGGGAAGTTGTATACATTTCAGGAGGTAGGGATTTATGTACAGACTACAAATATAAATTTTTGAGGAAGCGACTCTATATTTTCAAGCATATTAAATGATGTCTTACTTCAATATTTGTTGATGGCAATGCTGATAGGAGAAACTTAACAAATATTTGTTTTTTGTATGAAGACATAGTGATTAGCAAGATGCATATAGTCCCTTGGGCCATGGAACTTAAAATATATTGGGGTTGATAGAATGGTTTACATTTCCTATAATTTATATTTATCCTAGTAAATGAGAATAATTTAAAGATGTTGATATAAATAAATAAAAAATAACTTGAAAGAAAATAAAATGGAATATGTCCTGGTATATTATCAAGAACATACATTCACCTTTATCCTCACCCCATTTGACATTTCTTTCATGTGTCAATTCACTATCTTTCATGCTATACAACTACAATAATTTTCATTAATAAATGGCATGAACAAAAATAATTATATAAGTTATGCATTGCTTGTCAGAGCAATTTTACTTTAGTTAGAAAAATAACTGATCATGATCTTGTGTATTTTATTCTCAAAACTTTCTTCAGCTAATGATGTCTCAAATTATTTCAATCAATTTCCTTTAGCTATTTTATTTAGAAGTAAAAGATTAACCATTGTGGTTCTGACAATTAAGACATTGCTTATTCTTTTAAAAAATTATTTCAGTGCCATTTTTGAGTGCTTATCAAGAAAATACAATTTTACAATAATTAACAAAAGCAATAAGCAAAAATCTGACTAGATAATTCTAAAGAATTTGGCTTCTTTTATGTTATATGCTTTCCTTAGAACTTTGAAATTGAACTCTCAAAGAAAATTTTTGAGTCAGAATTAATTAAGCTACATTTACAGAATATTTGCAAGCTTATGCCAACAGAGCCTACATTGTGACCAATGATAACCATATGAGTTTCCAAAAATTTAAGAACATAAATTGCTAGTAATGCTTATTTATCTAGAATAAGCACAGAGGCTAATACTTTATTGCATTAAGTAATTATTTTCAGTTAATCTCTAAATTGCACATATGATACCAATTTTTAATTGTATATAATTGCATGTATAATGTATAATTGGACATAAAACTACACTTTCTAGATTATTTTGAGTACAGGATGAGCTATATGGTGAACACAGAGAGATATGGTTAGTAACCCAGGTGAGATATCAGGATGGCTTATCTTGATGAAAGCAGTGGAAAGAACACTAGGTGTTGAGTTAGATTTTGAATATATAACTGTCTACATTTGCTTACCTCATATCTAGTGGAAAAAGAAGAAAAAGAATCACTCAGAATACTTTTGTTTGCTTGTTTGTTTTTAATCAAAGAAACTAGATAACTAAAGATGTTTCCAACTGAGATTTTGAAAACATAAAGAGCAGGTATGGAAAGAAAATGCTATTAAGAACTCTACATTGGATTTGTTAATTTTGATCTGTGTATTGGGTGTTCAGAACAGAAGTCAAGTCATTTGTATATATGGGTGATAGATTCATGGAAGAGGTTCACACTGGAGATATAAAAATGGGAATTGACACTATATTTATTGATTGTATTGAATCCATGAGAAGAGGAAATCCTTTTATATGCAGTTTATAGGCATGACTAGATGAGGAGACTGAATTTTATTTAACTCAAGCAAGAACTTGAAGTGAAGACAGTGAAGTAACAAGAGGTGATATAGTTAAGAATGAATGTAAGAGGGTGATCTTTATCACAAATGTGACACAAAAGATCCAAACAGCACTTCATTTTGACTACCTAAATGAATTCTATAAACTTACCATGAAACCCACACTGAATAAGATTGGAAGAGAGGATCTAAAGGGCACGGGTGACAAGAGGCATGTGGCAGCATCAAAGAATGAATGATTCTGGTTGGATTCAAGAGGTCTCAGAGTGACCTGGAAAGATGAGAGATGGTGATCAGAGAATGATGTGTAGAATACAGAAGGGCTGTGTGGAAGGGTTATGATAAAGTGAATAGCAAAGTCACAGAGAGCGTTTAAAGGAGAGTGGAGGAGAAAGGGAACTAGGAGCATGATCAGAATGATCATCTGCATGGAAATTAAAATCACTGGATTTCTTCTTATCATTAATGTTGTTATTTTTATAAAATACATGCATCTTTTGAAATAATTATGATCCTATCCTCCTTTATTTTGTTAGTATGGCAAAATACATTGATTGATTTTTCCATTAAAACCTTGCATTACTGGAATAAACTCAAATCAATAAAGTTTGTATTATCCTTTACATAGACCAATGAATTCAGTTTGCTAAAAATACATACTGTATTTTGTTTCATATTCTTTGCACTTATATTCTTGAGACATAGACCGATAATTTTCCCTTTTGGAGTTCCTCTGGATATTTAGTTTAGGTATATTCTGGAAGATCTCAGTGTGTGTGTGTGTATGTGTGTGTGTGTCTTTCTGAGCTATTTGCCACATAATTCTTTGATAACAGCTACATATTTGTTAATTCATTTTTTTTCAATATCAGTGACTACTTTCTAAGCTACTTAAAATTAGTTATCACATTGACCTATTTTTTTCATTTCTGTCTTGTTTTCTTTTGTAATTTCTTATTTTAATGGAAATTATCCTTAATTTATTACTGGATGCATCCTTAACATTATCTACTTCATATCCTTTGTTCAACTAATTTACAGCATTACCTTAATGCAATTTTGTTTTAAAAACTCTTTGGGAGTGCCAATTAAGTTTTGGGTCCTTTCATTGCCTTCCTCTCTTTTTATTCCACCTCCCACTTTTCCATCTCTGTGATCACTCTGGCACTCTGGCTTTTCTTGAGATGGAGTGTTCTCTCTTATCACCTCCCTCCCTAGTCTCCCAGTGTAGACCCCCCAGCATTTCATGCCTGTGATCCATTTAGAGGAGGCCTTTAGTCAGTTCTTGATTATGAAACTCATCACCAAGGACCTTCAAGTTGCTTGAAGCCACAGTTTTGGGGGAAAGTGAATAAATGAATTTGTATTTTTAGCCTTCTTAAGAATCGGGGAGCATACTCCAGGCTCTGGCTTCAGGATCTTTCTATCCCTGGTCCTTTTCCTTGTTGTTGTCTAGGATCACTTAAATCCCTTTCAGTCTTCAGGAGCAACCTGCAGATGCCATGTTAAGCAGATCTGCAGCTTATGCTTCTCAACTCTCCATTTATTATTGAGTTCCATTCTTACTATATTTGGAGGATCAGTTTGTATGTATGTTGCTTTCTTCTTTATATTTTCATTCTTATTATGTGTTCTAAACAATTGAATTGAGTTGATATACTAACCAATATGCCTTCATATCTGGAATCTCTTACTTCTGAATCAGTTTTTTGTGATAGGGTTACATTTATTGGAGAAATGTGAAATTGGATAAAAACAAATTCCTAGTGAACTGTATTGGCATTTTCAGGAAACACACACACACACACACACACACACATACATATTTGATTTTCAGTTGAATGTGGAAATTTTATTTCTGCCAAATGATAATATGGCATTTAATATTAATATATAAAATTTAACATTATAGTATTAGATAATGGCATTGTCTAATAGTATGTTCATGTCTTTTTTCATGAGTTTTAATAAAGCTGTGGGGTGGATGCATGTACTTACACAATACTGCTCTCCGGAAATTTAAGTATACACACATAATAGAATCTCAGGCAACAGTAATATATCACAGGGATTGACAAATTCGAAGTGAAAACTGCATTCATTGAATTCAGAAGCATAGGATATCTTAGTATCTTAATGAGGATGGGAAGCATCATTTCTATGCGAAGGACTGTGAAAGAGAGAGAGCCTTTCAAAATAAATATGTACGGTCTGGAGCAGGAAGTTTATAAACAGGACACTGCAGACAGAGGCAGCCATGAGAATAGTGGCCCAGAGGTGAGCAAGTTTTGAGATATATCAGAAACTACTTGCATTTTTGTTAAGAAGGGCAAAATAAATGTGATTGGGAAGAGATCAGAATACTTTTATGTATGTAGAAATTTACATTTGTTTTCTGGCCCTCCCCACCCTCTTACTGAGTTCAGCCCTTATTTTGCTAGAGATAATTCTCTGACTTTTAATCTCCTTCTTTAGCCAGTCAGTGACCTAGATCCAAATTCAAACTGATCAAAATGAGGGATTTGACTCATTAGATTCTTATTTAATCACTTTCTAACTCTGGGTCTGATTTATGAATTTTGTACCACATTATTATTCAGTTGTTTTCACGTTCCTTTGCAATTATCACCTACGTATTTTATATCTGTACGTTTAATCTCCTCCAAATAAATTGCAAGCTCTTAAAAATCAGTACAGGCACTTACTGCTTCTTTGGAACTTCCTCTATACATATTCAGTATTTTGAATGAATGCTTCAGTCAATAATTTATGTGTTTGGAAGAAATATATATTAGGAAGAAGGATTCACATTTTGGGTATTCTTTTTAATTTTTCTCAATTTGTCTTTATTTTTCTCTGTCTTGTTTTACTAGGACTTTCTTATTGCTTCTGCCTGACCTCATGAGTATACATACACAAGCACATATATAATACAAATATAACACATATAAATACATTTATAAAAATAGTACACCAAGAAGCAGTCATTTCTAAGAAGGGTGATATAGAACTTTTCATATCATCTAACTATAAATTCCCTTACTACTACTATTTCTTAGGTTAAAATAGCATCTTAAAAGCTAGAGAAGTAAGGTATATTTAAAACCATCAGCACAGTACTTTTGTGTATGTACAAAAGGTAGCATCTTTATATCTAAGACAGTGTCTATGTCTGTGTGCTGTCAATCACCTTCCTTCTTTTATTTGTCCCAGATAGAAGATAAACAAGAAGACTGACAGTTTTGTGTCCTTTGCCATTTTGTGTCACCATCATAGACAAGAGTATTATGTCATCACTCAAGTCTGTCAGATTTTGTGTATGCTCCTATGTTTCTTAATGATTGTTTTCTTCTTAATCCTCATAAACACACAAACCACATATTGATTACATATTATTTTTATGGAAATATTTCCCTTAATATAATGCCCCCTACTTCAGATGAGAGGATTTATACTGCTGCCAAAGACTCCAGGGTGTAGAGGTGTTTTGTTTCAGAGAAATGCTTCTTAAAAAAATTAAGGGCTAAATATGATGATAGTTAGATTTTCTTTTTGAAAATATGGAAATAATATTTTTTATATATCATGTAAATCAAACACAGTGTGTTTTGGTTTTTTTTGGCATATAAACTCCTGATTATTTAGTTCTACATAAAGAGATACTTTCAAAAAAACTTTAGATGATGTTTATGATGATAATTCTTCAAAACATGAAGTATATTTGTTCATAAAATTGATATTCAGCTTGAATTGTGATAAAAAATGGTGCAGTGTCAAGAATAAGACTACTTTAATATGATGAGTGTGATAATCAAAACACTTTTCTTTATATTTCCTGCAACTTTGTGTACTTCTACATTCTCTGATTTTCTAACTTTCCAATGACATTTTGTGGCATGTATATTTAAGTTCTAAATCTAGCAAATAGTCAACCTCAATAACCATAGACGAAACTGCCAACCATTTAAATTCATGTATATAAAGTTTCTAATATTTTAACATCTTAAAATAGATATAACTTAGTTGATAAAATTTAAAGATTCAGAAAAGAATTCAGAAAATTCAAAGAACCAGTGGGAGGATATCCCAATTCCAACATTAACGTGAGATTCTTTTTCTATGTTATTGAGATTGATAAGATAATGAATACTTATTTTATACCCTTCTATTTTCAATTAAGATTATATTATTTCTCTGTTGTAAAGGTTTTCATGCCTGTAGTATGAAGACTTTTTAGTATTTCATCAAAAATTATTTCCAAATATCGGATATTGAAGTTATTTGTGCTTTTTCTTTATTAGAAATTATGCCATAGTGACTATTTATGTATGTAAGTCTTGGTTAAACTTGAAATGATTTCCACTAGGACAGAAAGACTATGACCAATACTTCTTTAAAATCAACAGACTAATACCTTGACTTTCTTCCTTTCTGCTGTATAAAATAATTTTCTTAAAATATTAATAGATGGCATTTTTCTGAACCTCTGTGTATCTAACAACTTTTCTGTTGCAGTATCATGAGGAAAAGAAATTAGTCAGTGATAAGGTTTTTGTTTTATAATCTTTCATCCTAAAGTTGTGGTTAAATTTCTCCTTCATTTTTGGGATTTAATAACTTTCAGGATGAAAATACAGGTTAATTTTAACCCTAAAAATTATGCTACCAATACACCTTCAATTATGGTCTCATTGTACTATCTTCCTCAGTAATTTCTGTGTGTGTGTGTGTGTGTGTGTGTGTGTATGTGTGTGTGTAGTACTTTTTGTATTTCTTGTTCCTACTAACATTTCTTCTGTTTTTTAAGAGATGCCAAGTTGGTCATCCAGTGATTGTTTATGTTTTTGACTACATTTATAAGGCATTAAATGTTTTTTATTCAGACTTGAATTCCTTTGTATCTTAAATCTGTTTTCGTCTCCATTTTTATCATATTTTCTTTATATTTAAGATTATTTTTCCAATGTGTAATTTTGCTGTTTTAAAAATTTTTAAGTTTGTATTTTTTTGCAGCATATTGAGTATTTTAAATATTTTTGTAATTTTTGTGTGGTTCCTGTAGCAAATGCTCTAGTAGTTCTTTAGGATTATGTTGTTTTAGTTTTCTCAACAGTATTTATCATAGGACCTGCATTATTTTTTACTTAGTTCATTTTCATTAAGTTATGGTAATCCCAGTTTCATTAGCAAACTTCCAAATTTCAGGAGTTTAAGACAATGGAATTTTAATTCTCACAGAAGTCAAGTTGGCACAAAAGTT
Source organism: Glaucomys volans (assembly GCA_020662805.1). Classification (NCBI taxonomy): domain Eukaryota; kingdom Metazoa; phylum Chordata; class Mammalia; order Rodentia; family Sciuridae; genus Glaucomys; species Glaucomys volans. The sequence goes on along the minus strand of JAJEJO010000595.1, from coordinate 1,626,156 downwards.
TTTACAATATGATAATCTTTCACTCAGTGAGAATTCAGGGACAAGAGCATTTCTAGTCTTGCAGTGTTTCAAGTGCCTAGAGCCTTGGAAATCTTTATTCATAAAGAGAAGATGGAAAATGAGGATGGAAAAGCTTAACTACTCAATAAAGTGAACTTCAACTTAACTCACACTCCATTGGTTAATTCTGATCACATGACAGCCTGCCATCATTCAAGCTACTTCCTGAATTTAAATATGAATGAGCACATTTCTCACTTTTTTGGGAGCATGGAAGGTAAAAAACTAATCATCTTAGCTGTGTTTATTCTTTAACAGGGAGAGATTTACCCAGAGCTGTATCATACATCAATATCCTAGTTCTTAGCTCATTCCCCAATTTCTACTTTATTTAGTCATAGGTAGCCCCATAGATTTCAGATGATATCTCAACTCTTCCACTTTTCCTTGGATGTCAGATACTCATAGAAATTCTGTATTACTGTAGTGTTCATCATATATTGTGATCAAATCTCTCTGTTTCCAGCATTTCCTGAACTTCCTTGAACACAGTATACCACTGCCACTCCCAAATCCACCTAGGATATAAGGGTATTGTTTTTATAATGCCTTGTTTCTTACTATAGCATAAGTTCTCTGTTATGTTATAACTCATTGGGAATAGCACTCTGGTTGTTTTTCTAAATAGCATTTCCTTGGAATTTTTCTGCTTGGTACCTTACCTTGTAAATATTAATGAGATCCATAGAAAAAGAATTATCAGCTTGCTGTTTTGATGGATCACAATATTTTGTTAAGACTGGTTCCACCATCAATCTTACAGTTAACTAGAAACTTTCTAAGTTTTACTAACAGATCAATTATCAGCATTAATAATTATTCAACAGGAACTTAACTGAGTATAATGTTTAAGAGATTATAAGTTCTAGTCAGAATGTCTGAATTTCCATCTGAGCTCTCTTGTGTATTAACCATGTGACTTCAGGAAAGTTGCTTAATCTGTGTGATGTTTAGGTTTTTCATCTTTAATACCCATTAAAAATGGTTATTAAAGTGCCATGTTAACATTCTGAGAACATAATAGATAGTCAAAGTTACAAGTGTTATATTTGTTATGATGTTTAATTTTTGCAGGTGTTCCATATCTAACACTATGTGACAAAATGAGTTTAAAAGAGACATAGCAGGAGATTATCATGCTAAGTGAAATAAGCTTAGTGAATAAGTGAATAAGTTTCCCCAAAACTCAAAGGTTGAAGGCTTTCTCTGATTTGTTTAGTCTAACACACAACAAGGGGTGGAGGGGAAGAGTAGAAGTGCAGTGGATTAGCCAAAGGGGAGTGAAGGGAAGGGAGGGGGGATAGGAATAGGAAAGACAGAGGGATGAATCTGACACAATTTTCCTATGTACATATATAAATATAATGCAATGATTCTCCACATCATGTACAACCACAAGACTAGGATCCTAATTTGAATAAGATATACTCTATGTTTGAATACATATGTCAAAATATACTATGCTGTCATGTATAACAAATAATCTTTTGTATAAAAAAGAAAGAGAGAGCACTAGCACCTGACATCAGAATAAGCATCTACAATCCTAGCTAATTTAGGAAGGCTGAGATGGGAGTATGGATTGAGCCTGGAATTTGAGGCCAGAAGGGGCAACATAGCAAGATCCTGTCTCAAAAATCGATCAATCAATCAATAGGAATGAAAAAGAAAAGAAAATACTAACATCTTTCTCAACAAGCAACTGTAAATGAAAAGAAGTTAAGGAAAATCTACATAAGCACTTAATGTTTTCTCGGATAGTGCATAGTCCATAAATGCTTCCTGCAATTAGCATCACACTATCATCACCATCATCACCAATCATCATCATCTGAGTTTTCCTCCAGTTGATATCTGTGTTCTTGTAACCATCTTTGATGAGACATGATATCTATTTCCTCTTCTTCATTGAACAAATAGTTGGTAGACGTCTGGGTTCTTTAAGAATTTCTTGATGATTTGGCTTCAGAAACTTGAATTTAGGTCTTTTTCTTTTTTCCTTTCCTTTCAGTTTTTTCTTTTTTATTTATTTGAGAAATTTCTGAAAATATTTGCATGCTGTTCTAAATAGGTTATAAAATTTATGAATATAGTATTATAATAAATTAGTTCTAAAACATGTATTTTTTTCATTCTCTCCTGCATTGGAAGACTACTCTATGTACTCTTCCTTTCCGTTTGTTCCTCATTATATTAGTGAAAGCTCTCTAAAGGGGAGGCAGAATCTTCGTGATAGTGTAGGTTTGTTGTTGGGCTGCCCAAATATCCAATAGCCACATCAAGCTGAAAGCCAGCAAGTCCAGGTCTCATACTTCATAGGTAGCTACAAAATCATCCGAGTACAGGAATGTTTGAAGTACTATATATCACACTGTGGATTTCTCTCTTGAGAATTAGAAAGAATGGTGTGTGTTCAGAGCTTTCTCCCTGGGTTTCAGAAGCCACCTCCACAGTATGTCTCATTTCAACCTAGCTACAAAGTAGTAATTCAGGGGTCCTGCTGAAACATTATATTTAATGTGATAAAAATGCAGTGTGCTCTTTTATTACCAAGTTCCAGTGATTTGTCTAATTTTAATGTACATGTTTTCATCTCTTCAATAAGTTTTGGGTGAATTACAGGAAAAGAAAGTCTCTTATCTGTACTTACTCCCAAAAGACATTGATCAAATTAGCTTTCTCCAGGCAGTCCTGTATCCTAGGCTCCACAACTTCAATCAGTGAAGTTATACATTGGCTTTTGTCTTCTTCTGCCTTAAAGTTCTCCTTACAGTTTAAATTTATTTATATAGTCAATTATTTACATATATGATATGTACTTATAATTATAAAATTGTAAATATTATATGAATAATATATATAAATTGTCCATATGTGCAATGCTAAAAATAGATGATGAACAGATTTTCTTAATTTCATATTTCAACTGTAGCAACATATTAAGATATCTTGCCTTTTCTTTTCAAAATCAGTTTCTCTGTATTTTGCCAAAATTTTTATTAAGATTGAAATCCATGAATTTTCTTTTTTTTTTTTTTTTTAATTTTCTTTTCTAAAAAGTAGCACTTAATTTATATGAAATAGAATTTTTTTTATCAACAAGGTAAGACTATGAAGTTAAAGAAAAATCAAATTATATTATCTAAAAGAAAAAATTCAAAAACATTTCAGGAAAAGTTTCAATTTATTCTCAAGTGCAGGATATCATCCTTCACATTTTACACAGCAAAATATGTTTTTTAATTGAATTGTCCTGATTTCTCACTACTTAATTGAATATTTGACATAGGCAAGAAAATAATTTACACACAATATTCATGATCAACAGTAACTTGCTTATTTTTTCATAAGCATTATTTTGTTTGTGAAACCTCTCACAATCCTGCCATAGAGAAAAATTAGTAAGCAGTGAAGAAATTGTGGGAAGGAAACAAGATCAAGATTAACTGACTAAACTTTTAGTTCCAAATACATATTGTTAATGAAAAATATTGCACACATTTCATAGAGGACTGTCAAATCTTATTAACAAAATTTCTACTGTTTGGATATCTTCGTGGTTGTGCCTATATTTAGAAAACATAAAAATGAACAAAAAATATTTTCTTAACAGCATGGCATGTGCTGAGGATTCAAAATTTACTGTTGGAATTTGTGTACTGTGAGAATTTCTTTCTTTAATAATTATTTTGTCTCCTATATGAAGACAAATTGAAAATTTTAATCAAAATTCAAGTTTGTTGGAGGTGCAAATTTGGGATTATTAGAATCACATGCAATGTATGTCTAGAGTTATTGCTCCTTCCTATGTTACAAACACCAACTGAAGGCTTTCCCAGAATGCGGGGTGATGTCAAGTTGCAACATTGCAAACTCCAGGGGCTGATTTCTCTGTCTAATGAAGGCAGATGTTTTCATTCTCAATGTACATTTCTGTATGCATTTCCATAATAACATGACATATAATCTTCTTTGTCTTTGATCTAGATGCTCGATGAGAGTTATATCACATGGTTACATATGGTGGTTTTATGGTCAGATGTAAAAAATGAATTTCATATAACTATGAGGAGACCAATATATTGTAGGTTGTTGGAAAGAATGAGGGCTTACAAAAACTGTTTAGTTCAAATATCACATCATTTTCTTGTTCTATGAATTCAGGCCCCTAGAAAGCTGTATGCAATTTCAAACTATATCAAGTGCTGAAAGATATTTTCACAAGGAAAATAAGACATAATATGACAAACACCTAAGAAAATACCATGTTTTCTAATAGCAAACAAAATATTCATAAACTTTTATTTGTGAGAGATGAAGAGGAAGCACTTTTGTCTGCATAAGATCCTTTAAAAGGCGACTCAGAATTTAGTAGTTTTTTTTTTAAATTTGATGATTATCCATTAACAGTCTTCCCTAGGAAAGTTGCACATTAAATACAGACAATCTATATGCAAAATGACATTGTGAAGTTCTCATATTCGGAAAAAGCTGTGAGTAAACAGGTCATTATTAACCAAGAGAGACTTGTTGCACACATTGCAGTATTTGGGCATTCAGTATAATTAATAAACCATAATTGACATTTTATGTTTGTGAATCATTTAACCTTCAAAGCTTAAAGAAGATTCTGAAGACCAAAGTTGCCAAAAGTGTGCTTTCCTACTTTATCTGCTAGACACATTTTTGTTAATATGCTACTAATATTAATCTATATTCATTTGATCTTTTTCCCCAAATTAGCTAATTGGCATTTTAGGTCTAAATTTTGTGAACCAAATTTATGTTCTTATACTGATAGATGCTATATTCTTTTCTTCTTAAACCAAACACTTGAAAACTTAGAGATACACGATTAATAGCAAATGAAACATCTAATTTTTATTCAGGAAGGACAATATTGGGGAAATGGAATCATATGATATGTGATATTGTATATGCTGAAGTTTTATATATGTATGTATAATATATGTACACACATGTACATCTATATTACTGGGTGTGATGTATCTATAGTAATGCAGGACTAATTTGCCAACTTTTCAAAATCCCCAAATCATTTGAGTTCCCACATCAATCAACTAGATATGTGTGTATTATTATGTTGTGTATGTATTATTTATGTTGTTCTCTCTGTAGGATTTGGCATTTGTTTGATGAGAATAGTGCAACCTAGGAAAAACAGACCATTTTGAGTGGATGCATGTTGCTTTTCTAAAGATAAAATTGTGAAACATGCTTGAATATCTGAGTGATTCTTACTGAATCATTAACTTAAATGACTCCACTTCAGAATAAAATTCAGCCAACTTAAAGCAGAATGTTGATTACAAAAGTATAATTTTAGATAATTTAAAATATTCATGAATAATAGCAAAGCAAAATTAAGATAAACTTATTATTTGAAAACACCTTAAACATCTAACAATTTTTTTTAACAAATGAAAACTCACACTACCATCGAGTTAGTTGTTCTTGATTGAGAGTTTACAATGTAATGCTTTTCCTAAATGAATGTCAAAGGCTAACTCCTAAGCATGTTACAAGTGACTTCATAATCCCTGAGTCCACATTCCTTGCAAGGTGGGAGGGATGTTTAAACGTTACTGTCAGGACACCAGGTGCATATTATATAAACAACTTTTGGACAAGTGTTCACTACTTCATGACAAAATCCATTAAAATTCTGAATATCTCAATAAATAGAAACATACTTGCTATATTAAATCCAATGATAGCTTCAAAAATTCAGTGGATTTGAATAGAATGAAAAGAGTTTCCCATTCATGTGCCAGCCACCATTCCTCTACTCTCACTGTCCTCTTTTCAAATGAAAACTCTCCCAGATTTAAATTATGTATTTATCAGGTATGGATGGCAGGCTTGAAACTGCTTTTTCTTCTTTTCCAAAATGAACTGCACAGATTATGAGAGAGATGAAATTATTACATATGCATTGTGTGTGTGTGTGTGTGTGTGTGTGTGTTACCAGCATTTTGCATTCTCAGCAATTGCCTTGGTGAAAGTTTATATGGAATTCTGAAGAGATGATTTCATGTTTTATACATGCCATCATTGTATAAAGGAATTACAGGATCTTTTGAAAACTGAAGTAGAATTGAATTCTTGTTTTATATAGAAGAATGATATATGCAGAATTTCATTTTCTGATATAAAATTAAAGTGAATGTTATGATTTAATAAATATATGTATGTAATTATTATGACTTCTAATAATATCACCCACTTTGAGTACTTGATCTTCCTTTTTTCCTAAAAAATAATTTAGTAGATAATGAATAATAATTCAATTCCTGTCTTCTAAACCTGGAGTCATGCTTAGAGCTTAGAGTGCAACATAGTTGATGAAAAATAACAATAGTGTCACTTCTACAGATATTTCTTATTTATACAATCCAAATCAGTATTATTCAAAGCATATTCATATCAATATATTCATAATTATTTTTGTTAATTTTGGAATAAGTAGAATTTTACACCAAAACATGCTAAAATTATCATTCTTTTAGATAGGTTATATCACTTACTTTTTTGAACATTTTTGTATAGAAACATAAGAGCACATCAGTGCAGTGGTACCACCATACCCATACAGTAGCATGGTGGAAACTGCTAACACTCACTAACAGCTCCCCACCTGTGAATTCAGCTACACTATGTTTCCCAGCCTCTCTTGGAATATGTCATGAGTAAGGAATGGGAATGGAATGACATGTGCATTGCTAAGCCTATGCCATTAATATTTCTCATACTTGCTTCCTCAGGGTTCCTCTTTCATAGTCACAAATTGATGGCAGCTCATGTCATTCATGTTTCTATAGTATACACTGCCCTCCCATCAATCACCTTGAGCAGTTATTTACTGTTAAATAATAAACTGTCTTTAAGCAGTTTAAATACAACCCTGCATTTAAAAGCAAATCTATATTTTAAAATCAGTAGGTATAATGAAAACTAGATAGTTAGCTAGAGTCACCAAAGAAGATTGAAGCTTGTCTTTATAAAGTTCTTTTGCCATATGACATTGCCAAAGGAGTAAGACCTTCCTATTTATTATCTTAAAGGAAGTAAATTGGCAATCTGAATCCATAGTTTTAAAAGATTTTTTACATAGTCCACTCTAAAATAAGATGACAACTTAAACACCATTTAAATGTTCAGTTAAATAATTAGAATTGATATATAGAAAAAGATTTAGAATGGAGTATTAGAAAAATGAAAGCTCCTTTGGTGTACATTGTAGAAGTATTATATATTATTTTTAATTTTTACTCTATTAGTGATATTTGGTGCTACATACGTAAAAATAATTATCTAAATATTTAGAACCTAAAAAATCAAAAACAAAAAACTTCTTTTAAATCTAACTTTATAAAATGAAAGTTTCCCAGGTCTGAATTATTTATTAGAACATAAAATATTAAGCCACTGTCATGTTAAATATGTCATTCCTTCTAGAATTTAGTTTAACCTATCTTACTCTATGAGGTGATTCATTAAAGGAAACTGCCATTTGATATACTCATTTGCATTGTCACTTATTTATTCCTTCATTTATTAAATAGAGAGAATGGGAATTACATTCAGAGCACTGTGCTAATTACTCTGGGCAGTGGGAAGTAGTCTCATCTCAGTTGAGATACTCTGAAAGATTACCATGTCCTAAGGTAAAAGGTACATATTAGCATATAAACAACAGACTACATAATGTTCACCTTTAATTTCTTATTGACATAACAAATAATCACTGAAGTCCATTATATAATTCCAACCTTGAGAACTCAAAGGAGGACCTAAATGTGGTATGAAGTGGGCAAGATAGGAAGATTTATCTACAAAGAGATAAGTTAATGATCTTGGAAGTTAACTATGACCTGGGGAATGCAGAGGGATATTCACCCTTAGGTAAAGGGGCATGTTTTGTTTGCCATATGTGAACCTACATATTTCTAACCTTTGAGGCATTTTGAGGGGGGAAGGGAAGATACCTAGAGAAGAAAATATTGTCCAGACCTGTAGGGTCCTAAGTTACATGACAAGATATTTAAATGTTATTTTATATGAGGAACATCACTGTAGGGATATGGCTGCATTATGGAGTGGTTTATGTTCAGAAATTTAGGAATTTAGTAGTGTGGAATGGGGGTTTCCATTAAGACTGGCCATGAGGAGGGTGCTCAGAGGCAGAATTTGACAAAGGCAAGAAGTCTGGAAAATAGAAACTAGCATGCAATTTACTTTATTCTTTAACACATTAAATTTTTCATAACCAAATTTATTAATTTTTAGTACATTTTATAATTAGCAACTTCTAACTTTTTCATGTTTCATAGTAAGAGATTATAGGTATTGAAATGAGAGTAGTGACTTTTTGCTTTTCTACCTTTGAAATAAGAAAAGCCAAGGTTTAAAAATTGGGATCTGCTGCTAAAAAACTTCCTTCAAATAGTGACAGAATTTCCAGATTTATTGCTTAGCTTCTGGTCACATTTCTGTTCCAAAACTCCATTTACTATGGTTTCAGTAAAGATTCAGTCTAGGCTGAAACTTGGTATATCAAATAGCATCTCTGGAGCAATGGTTGTTTTTACCAATTTTCCAGAAGATTGATTTAGATTGTTTTATGTTGTATGACTGTAAAAGAACAAAACAGAAAAAGGATTCACTAGCTTGATACTTTATTTTATCTGTATGTTTTAACTTCCTCTATGGTACTATTACAAATGACACAAACTTATTTTAATATATTTGTGTTAAGCTATTAATAAATAAAAAAGCACTTTGATAATAAGAATGAGAGTGATTAGATTTCCTTCTTTATATTCAATCTTCCTTAATATCCAGAGATGTATTTTGATGGCATATATCTGAAGGTACTTAGTGTAAGATCTGACAAGAGTTAAGATTTAGAACTGTGGCCCTTCTGTAGGCTTTATGATAGTTTGATCCAGATTTTCTTTCTAATTAGTGTACAGGTATAATTAGTAGAAAAAATCAGTTTAGTGTACTAAAACAAAATTGTCTTTAGCTTCAATTCCTTATAGAGCTTCCAATTGAAAGTATTCACTTGATGCGGATCAGGGAGACAGGCCCTGGTGGATTGTATGTTTAGAGTTGGTTAGTGTCCTGTTCAAAAGAAATCAGTAGGACTAAAATACATTATGTAGTTAGCATAGATCTAGGTGTAAAATGAGCAGGCTTCTTGTAGAAGTTGGGAAACCTCAGAGTACTGGTTTGGGTAGTCTTGAAAACAAAATTGGAGATTGGAAAAAAGGTCTATACTCAGGCAGCAAACAGCAAAATTAGACTTGATATTCAATCAACTGCTTATCAATGGAATTCTTCTGCACATCTTTCCCATAGGTAGAACTTGGCTTATTGAACAGATGCATTTAAATTCCCTATAGGAATCAAGTGGGGCAGTTTGGTGGAGATGATGTGCACGGAGACAAAGGAGAATAAAGGGTAGAAACTAAAAGTCTTAAAATTCCATCCCATAGTGATGTGGGATTTTAGGAAATCAAATTTGTTGACTGGATATTAAATGTGTTTTAAAAATTTTTAACTGTGCAATAATATTTTTTGACTAATATCCTATGGATTTAGAATAATAAGCTTTTGAGGCATTAATTAAATTAACCCTAGAAATTTAAGTAGCCAAGATGACAGTTGAACTAACCTATGCTATTCTGATTTTGGTTTTCCAAAATCTATTTTATAGAGTGAACTATAAAAACTCTATTTTATAGAGTGAATTATAAGAAATTATTGTTTGTAATATTCAATTAATGTATTACATTTTTTAAATTGTCAATATGTAAAATTATAGAATATTTTCAAAAAATATTGGTAATCCACAAATTAAATTTAATTCAAAAAAATAAAAATAGATATCTATATGCACCATGACATGTGGGAGAAGTTGTACATAACCCAAAAAGATAATAACATAAGTCCAACATATAGAAGTTTTAGGCCAAATGGGTGAACAAGAAAAAATGCAAAAAAAAAAATAAGGTTGTACTTGTTGCATTTTAATAGTCTCTTAAAGTGATTACATAATGAAATGTGATTTTATAAAATTACTTAAGCATCTAAACTGTGATATGAATTATTTCTTACTGTAAATCAATTTAAAGATACTTGAAAAGTTCCTGACAAGTTGTGCTTTATAATAAATATAACACTAAAGGGAGGAGAACTATAAAAGAACAAACTGTTAGTATGTTCTCATTTTGTTGTTTGGGCTTTTTTGATGGTGGTTCTGGGAATTGAACCCAGGGTCTCAGCATGCTTAGCAGGCATTCTTCTACTGTGCTGCATCTCTAGCTCTGTCTGTAGGTTCTTGAATGAATAATGCTAGATAAGTTGAAGAGTACTACTCTTATTAAGTGAATTTGGTTTAAAACCAATTAATATACAACTTAATAAATATGACAATATCTTTTTTAATATTTTGGTTTTTTAGTTGTAGGTGGACACAATATCTTTATTTTTTATTTTTATTTTTAATTGGTGCTGAGGATAAACCCAGGGCCTCATGCACGCTGGGCGAGTGCTATACCACTGAGCCACAACTTCAACCCAATAACTTTTCTTAGCAACAAGTATAAATCATGACTAACATTCTCCAAGTAATTATCTTAGAAATTTTATTTTATCCAACATGAATCCCAAATTTACATTTGTATTGTTGATAAACAATTTAGAATGAATAGCATATTGGGAAAATAATTTTATCCACAGTTAAGTACTCTTAAATAGACTTTTTTTCATTGGTCAGTGCTTTTTATTTGCAGCTAAGATGAAATTCTCCAGAACTGAGAATTTTGAACCGTTAAATCCCCTCACCATGGGTGGCAGGAGCCTAGCTGGTGATAAGGCAGGACATTCATGTAGCCTACTTAACCTGTTAGCTTGTATTTAATCTCTGTGATGCTTACAAATGCTCATTTTTCTGATTATTCATTCCCAAGGAAATGTTTGAAATTTTAAAGATTTTTAAATGAAATGTTTGAGATTTTATTTATTCTTAAAAAGGACATTTAAATAATGATAAACTTTCTCTATTTTCAAAGAAGACTTTTGAAAGATTGAATTCACTTCAACTGACAGAACTACAATTTTTCCACTATATATTTAGGACTTACCACATAGAAAGTCAAATAATATGGGTGGCTGTTAATTAGCTATATCTTTTATGGTAACTGAGGTTAAAAAGAAAATATCTTTAAAGATTATTTATTCATCATCAAATCATTTTCCAATGAACTATCACTTATTTAAAAATGTATGTTGCATGATGTTTCTAACTCTTTAATGCTCAACAGTGTCTAAATGAGAACTTTCTCTTTCTTTCCTTTCCTTTTCTTTTCTTTTTTTTTTTTTTCTTCTCTCCCACGGGGCATCCTGTAGATAGATATTGAAGAGGACTTCCTAGTTCAGTTCTTTTTCACTCTGCTCTTATCATATACAGGCAGAGTTTAGTTCTCAGTTTCCATTCAATCACCATTCACTGAATACCTACTGTGCAGATAGCTACAGGCTCAGGGTGCTGTGCTACTGAGACAAGTTTTCTGCTCACAGGAAACCCATTAAGTTATGGTATAAACCTCTTTGGACTATTAAAGGTTTTCTTTTATTCTTTTGTTTTTGAAATGCTGTTCTAAAGTAAACTGTAAATGATGACATCATAAGTACTTAAGAACTTGAAAACATGAACATTGTGGATACAGAATTTTCTTAAAATACACAGTCCAGTGAAAATCTTATTAGGCAGTTCTATTGTCTAGCAAACGAACATAGTACACAATAGTGTTACTTATTTTGACTGTTTCTTTTATACAAGAAACGTCAGTTTTGAATATCTATCTATATCTATATATATGTCAGTTCTACATCTCTGAACATCCTACTCCTACTTTCATTATTATATAGCAATTATTTTCTATACGGAATACTCAGCTGACAGGTGCACAATATTTAAGAAAAATGTCCAAGTTCATATAATTAATAAATAACAAAGCCTACATTAAAATGCAGATGTTCTGCTTTTCTTTCAGAACCTAATTTTTAGTCAAAGGTAATAATAATTATAAAAAGCAAATCATTATAATAATGTACATAATAATTGTTATAATGTATATAATTGTTATTTTTATAATAATTATAAAAAGCTAAGCTGAATTGGTTAAAACTTTCAGGTATTAAAATATTTATGTTATCATCATGATTTCAAACCCAAAATATTTAACTATTATCCCTTACATACTATATGATGTCATTCAATTCCCTTGAGCAAGATGGAAGTCAATCAATAATAATGAGAAACCTTATCTCATGTAGGTTTGAGCTATGGGTTTTGATTCAATGTTTTTAAGGTTTACTCCATACAAATAATTTACTTATGAAAGTTTTATATTTGTATGCATTAACTCCACAAAAATGGCTTGGCTTAAAGATAATTAAATAATTAAATTCTTTTTTTCACAATTCATTGAAAATTCTACATTTTGTGGAATCTGTGTTAGAGACATGAAATTGTACACAGGGTGGGTAATGTGTTTTATTTATAGAATAGCAAAGTAGGAACTTGAAGTTTTCCTTTTTTGGTGATTTATCTTTTAAAAAAGGATGTTGTAATTATATGCATATTTTAACATAGATCTATATATAAATAATAAAAATTAGATGTATTTTTATATACTAGTATATAATAGTTTGAAAAATAGTTAATATAGCATGAGTTCCTATTGCGAAAATAATTAATTTGTGCCCCACTGTTTTCCTCTGGCAAATGAACAAGGCATGTACATTATAGCATATAGGAGATAGAGTATAAAATTGACATTTTTGTTTTTGTTTTTGGTACTGGGAATTGAACCCAGGGGCACTCCACCACTGAGCCACATCCCCAGCCCTAGTTTGTATTTTATTTAGAGGCAGGTTCTCACTGAGTTGCTTAGGGCCTCCCTAAGTTGCTGAGGCTGACTTTGAACTCGCAATCCTCCTGCCTCAGCCTCCCAAGTGCTGGGATTACAGGCGTGCACCATGTGCCCGGCTTAAAATTGACATTTTTAAAACATGTGTGCTGTATCCTAATAGAATTACAATAATAATCATAATCACACCCTTATTTTCACAATAAAAAACATATGAAAATATTTGGATGCATGTATTCCTATGAAATGAGAGCATAGAATGGTATAAAAAGGACCACAAACGTTTTGGCACATGTTATTTGAGTGTACAAGGGATGATTTCTTAAAGATATATAAAATCATGAAAATTTAGAATATTCCCAAATGTAAGAAAGGTGTAGGTGATTTCAAAATATTTAGTATTGGGGATCCTCTCATTATGTAATTAATGTGTACAATAATTTTAAGCTTTAATATCTTAATCATTTCCTCTACTCTATCAAATGTTCATAATTTATTTTAAATTCAGCTTTAATTATAGATACATACTCAATTATAAGAAACAATACAGAGAGATCTCACTTATCCTTCATGCAAGTAACAACTTGCAAATTTATAACACAATATCACAACTAAGAAATTGACACTAATACAGTCCACAATCTTATTTGGTTTTCACCAATTTTACACATAATCATTTGTGTATGTGTGTATGTTTGTGCACATTAGTGTGTGTATGTTATTACATTTTAGGTTCATTTATGATACTATAGTCAAGATAAAAAACAGTTTCATCAATACAAAGAATTCCTTGTTCCATACTTGAAGAACCACACCCATATCCCTGTACTCCTACTGTCCCTAACCCTTGGCATCCAGTAATCTGTTCTCCATGTCTATTGTCATTTGAAAACATTGTTTAAATGGATTCTGCCTTGATTTATTTATTTATAGAGTTTTTATGTGTGTCATCATGTATACTTTTCATAGTGGTTGTCCTTAACATTGGAGCATACATATGTGATTTATCACAGTGTGCTTCATGTATTGTATTTACCCATATTTTTTGTTGCTTATTTTTATGATGCTTTAAGATTTCTTCTTTTATTTGGTTTTCACCAGTTTTATACATAATCATTTCTGTGAGTGTGTTTGTGCACATTCATGTGTGTATGTTATTACACTTGTAGGTTTTCTGTCTAAAGAGTTTCAACTTTTATTTAATGCAGGTCTGCTAGAAAAAATGTTCTTAATTTTCCCACTTCTGAGAATATACTTAGTTTCTCCCAGTTCTTCAAGGGTAGTTTCATTGGATAAGAATTCATTGTAGTTTTTTTCCTCAGTACTTGAAAAATGTGTCATTGCCTCTGGCCTCCATCATTTCCAATGACAAATCTATTGGAATTTTGCATTTGTGTTCTTACACATCATAGGCCATTCTCTTTGCTGCTTTCAGGCTTTTTGTCCTAATTTTCAGAAGTTTCATGTAATGTATGTTGGCATGGACTTTGGAATTTTGGGACTTGAGAGTTTGTCAGTTTCTTCATTCTATATTAATATCTTTGGCAAATTGGGAAAGTTTTTAAAGACAAGATCTTTGAATATTCTTAGCCTCATTCCTTTCCTCTCCTCCATGGACTCTCAGTGGCACCAGTGTTAACTATAGCTTTGTTATCTCATAGGTCTCTGAGGTCCATTATGTTTTTTTTTATTTATTTATTTTCTCTCTGTTCAAAACAGGTTGAATTCCTTGATTTCAACTTACTGTTTCTATCTTCTGTAATCTCTATTGTTTTATTGAGTCAATCCAATAAGTTTTGTTTAGGTTATTAAAATTTTTATTTCTATAATTGTGATCTTTAATAACTTCTCTTTCTTGTTAAACTTTCTACTATCTATTTCAGTTGTTCAAAATAATTAGTAATGGCTTATTAGAATATTTTTATGATGGCTGCTTGAAAGTCTTTATCAGAAAATTCCAAAATGTGTTTCATCTCAGTGTTGGCTTCAATTAGTTATTTTTTTCTCATTTAATTTATGATTTTCATGGTGTTTGGTATGACCACTTTTTTGTTTATATTCTGGACATTTGGGCTATTATAATTTGGTGACTCTGAATACCTTTTCAGTTTACTATTCTAGGAGGCATTCTCTTGATTAGGTTGAACACACTTTCTGGTTCATACTTACAGGCTGTGGTTCTCATAACAATGAAATTTTCAGGGCCTTTTGGTGCTGTCTGGTCTGTTTGACTTGTCAGATTCCATTCAGGGTTATACTGATCTCTACTGACTTATGAGGACAGAGAAGCTTCCCAAGGCACGGCCTGTAGTAGTCCCGGTGAGGTAAGGGGTTCTCTAGCTCATAAGAAGCATGTCTACAACCCACCCCTCCACTGCCTAATTGCCTGTTGTCTTTAGATGACCAAGGGAATTTCAGATATGATGAGGAAAGTGATTGTTCTCCTTGTCACAGAAGATCCTCCTTGATTCCCCTTGAAGGTGACCCACTCTCTCCTGAGGTTGCTGGGGGAACTTCCATGTGATCAGCAATAAAATTGAATTTGCTGATGCCACCTTCTGTTGCCTTGTTTGGTTAGGAGAAGCTGGGCCTGGATCATCTTTTACTGTTTTTTTAAGTAGCCTTTATGCTGCTCCTCAGATCCTGGTGTCCCTACCAATCCTCCTTAGTCTTTCTTTCGCTTAAAATACTCTTTTGGAAGTCTCTAGCTAAATTTCAGATCTTACGATGTACTTAAACATATAATGATAGATATTTATTTTTACTTTTTTCCCAAATAAGTCAAGAGAAGTATAACTCAACAAGATTCCGAGAGATATTCTGGAAAAACAAATGTTGTGTCATAGAAAAGTGATTCAAATCAAAGAATATATTGACAGAGTACACCAGCCAATCAGAGTAAACTTAGTTATAGTTGCTTTTCAACTAAACATTAGATCAAGTTTAAATAAAGTTTAACAAACGTCTTTATTTCAGAGAGTTTTTTATATGCTAGTATTCTTTGTTGGTCTCTTGTAAGAACTGTAGCAAGGTTTCAAGTTCCCAAATGTATCCATAGTCCATAGAAGTGAGTCCATTTTGTTCCTAGTTTTTCTTGGTACTGGCATTTCATGAAAGACTTTGTGAAGGAAAGCTATTTTCATTACCATCAACATTTACCTCATCTAAAGTATTACATTAGATGCAATCATTTAATTAAAAAGTTATTTCTGAGAATACTTAAGAGCACCTAATTCTACTTTGATTTTAAAAAAATCTGATAAAGTATTTCAGTATATTTAAGCTTCCCTTTAAACTGATTTAGAACATAAGATTTAGATGCACAGCCAAATTAAATGTTTATTGTATTGTGTTAAAAATCTATGATCTCAAAGTACTGACTGTTCTCTAATGTTGACATTCACATTTTCAATATTTTCTCTTTCCAGCTTTAAGGGACAATAGGATTGAACTGGTTCGCGCTTCCTGGCATGAATTGAGTATCAGTGTCAGTGATGTGTCTCTCTCTGATGAAGGACAGTACACCTGTTCCTTATTTACAATGCCTGTCAAAACTTCCAAGGCCTATCTCACTGTTCTGGGTAAGTGCAGGAGACTAAAACCATGTAATCACAAAACCGGAGAGATGCATACTGCTATAGCAACATGATTCTGTAAGAAAATGTATTTTGAGGATCATATTAATAGATGTAGTTTAATTCCTTCTCTGCTACACTATAGAAAAAGGCATTTAAAAATCATTTATCTGCTTTCTCCATTTTATCAATAGTCCAAAGGAGGTACAAAGATTTATATCACTGCCAGAAGGCACACGGGTATTATGTTCTGTAGCTAGCAACACATACTCCTTCTCTTAATTTCCAATTAAACCTCTTTATATCAAATCATCTATACATTGTGTGTATTCCACTCCTTTTATGAATTGACAGAATAATGAATATAATGAGTTCATAGTGTGCTCCTTCATTTTATCTTATAAGTCACCTTTGCTAATAACCTGTGGCTTTCAAAAATGACCCCTTTGTGTACTTTTGTGCATTTAAAATGGCCCTGACATTTCCATGGGTCTTCTTTCCTTTTAAATTTGTATTTTCTGATCCTAAATGAAGTACATAATGTCACTGGTGCATGCAGCTTGTAGCTTCTTGGTGCTTTTATTATCTAAGTATTGGGCCATTTTCCCAAAGGTTAAAGTGACATGAAAAAGCAATACATTCTTAGAGATTCTGAGGAAATATAGTTGCAGCACGAAGCTCTCTGTGATTCCACAGACGTCAGTGCCCCAATCAGTTAAAATTGTTGCACTTCATTGAAACACACCTGTGTACTGAACAAGTTAGAGGAATTTAAAAATTGATTTTTTTTTTGGCCCCTAGCTTGCCTTCCTTTTTAGATAGATAATAAAGGCACAATATTGCATTTAAAAGGACAATACAGACTCTTCTTTTCGATGGGCATATTAAAGTTAATCCAGCTAGAGAATTGGTTTTGTGCATAGGATATGAAATATACTCCGCTGCAAATCCTACTGGGACAATTTTATAAAAATCATCGAAAGTTTGCCATTACTGACGAAATGTACCCACTAAAATGGAGTATTTGAGGATAACAACTGCCTAAGCTTAATATATTATTTTGTAGAGGCCAAATTGGGACTCAAAGAACAGATACCTGCAGTATCCAGTTTATTAAATAGTGGTAGGACAAAGATTTCTTTTTTAAAGCAAAGATGTAACAGAAAGGTGAAGACGGGCAGCAACAACAATAACTATCTAGTTAATGGAAGTATGTTGATCTTTTATCATTGTTGCTCTTGTTGATTTACTTTGCAATTCTCATTGGTTATTTTCAATATTTTTACATTGTAATCTTCTCAAATCTGAATTAAATAGTGTAAGAGAGGCTTCAGTCTGCTTTTGTTATTTAATACTTTTGTAAGAAGTTTAAAAATCTCTCCTGAGAAAACTGAGTAATATTGCCTAGGAAGATGTAATATTCTGATTTTTAAATCACATAAATTCTATGTCTCTGCTATGTCTATGTCTAGTTATCTGCTTATGGTAATTTGGACTAGAAAAGGTACTAGTGGTTAGCATTGAAAATAATACATATCGTGCTTCCCAAAACTACCATTGCATTTCTATAAATGGCATCAGGAGACATGCTCTACTTTAGATGACAAAAAGGTCAGCATAGGGGCAATTATTGATGAATCCCTTATTCTAAAATTGATATTCCTGTACAAAGTACACACAGGACAATAATACCTTTTTAAGCTTTAAAGAATTATGAAATCAGGAGAGAAAGGTGCCCTTTTAATCAAATCAGATGGTATTATAGCAAATTTAGCATAATTTGCTAAAGAAAAACAATTATATTTTGTGCAATTTCTTTTTTCTTTTTTGTCACCAATGCAATCTTACTTCTTAAATTCCTATACTGGCAAATCTTAAAATACATTGAGTTTTTGCTTTTAAGATTTACAAAGAATATTCTTGCAGGTAAAATTTTATGATTTTTTAAAATTGTATTTAAACTATATGCATTTTGAAAGCTTTGTAGCTATTTCATACACGCACGCACACACACACAATCTAAAGCAGTTTGTTTTATTATGCAGAAGTTTATATCATCCCTAGAGAATGATGCTCACTTCACTCATTTGCTCAAATTTCAGGTGTTCCTGAGAAGCCTCAAATTAGTGGATTTTCATCACCAGTTATGGAGGGAGATTTGATGCAGCTGACTTGTAAAACATCTGGTAGCAAACCTGCAGCTGACATAAGATGGTTCAAAAATGACAAGGAAATTAAAGGTAAAAAAATGGGAAAAAGTCCCTGATCAAAATTAATATACTAAAACTAGCATCATATATTGAAAAAATAAACTTTACGTGTTTTTTATTATTGCTTACTGATCAAATATATTTTGGACCAGATTTACTCATTTCTTAAATAAGATAGTCTCTGTGTGCTTCATTTTTCTCTTATGTATGTACAAGAAGTTGAAACCTAATATGTTATGGTTTGAATGTGAGGTGTTGCCCAAAATATCATATGTGAGACATAGCAAGAAGGTTTGGAGGAGAAATGATTGGGCTATAACATTAACCTAATCAGTGAATTGATGGGATAACCAGAGTGGCATGTTTGGTGTGACTGGAGGAAGTCATTCCTTGGGGGTATGACTATGGGTATATATTTTGTATCTGAAGAGTGTAGTTTTTCTCTCTCTGCTTCCTTATCACCATTTGAACTACTTTCTTCTGTCACACTCTGCTGCCATGATGTCCTGCCTCACTTTGAGCCCAGAGGAATGGAGACAGCCACTTATGGACTGAGATCTCTGAAACCTTGAGTCCTTAAATAACCTTTTGTCCTCTTCAATTCTGCTGGTTGGGTTCTCTAGTCACAGCAGTGAATAAGCTCACTAAAATATAATGTATATCTTATCCAAAAGCTGGAAAAGCAAAGGGTTTAATATATGAAACAATATGTAGGTTCATGTTTGACAATAGTAAGCACTAAGTATGTTAGATCTTACTATTTAAAATTTATATATATTATTTCAGTTATAGACAGAGAAACTGCACAAATTATTGTTCAGTTTATTGATTTTGGAATTTCAAATTTGTGGAAATGAATCCAAGAAATTACTTTTATCTCTAAAATTGACTTCTAGTAATTTCTATAAAAGATAAAAGTAATTTCTTGTCTTAGTTAAAATATGCATTTTAATTTAAGTGCTTCAGATCTCTCTCTCTCTCTTTCTCTCTCTCTCTCTCTCTCTCTCTCACACACACACAAAGAAAACATAAATAGAGAATTTTTTAGGGAGGAAATGTGTTTATATGGGAAGTGGCTAGTATGGTTAAAGTGTTTTGATTTTGTTAAACCCCAAACATAGTTATTTTGCACCTGCACCCAAGTTCACACATATATTAATATCCAAATATAGAATTGTTATGCTGATTATAAAAACAATTTGCTTACAATATATTTATTATTTTCAACATAATCTTCAATAAGACAGATTTATACCAAGCATTCTGATTAATTTCACTTCTAATCTAATACTTTGAAACAGTTTATTTAATTCTTAGTAATGGGCATACAAACCCAGCATGTAGATTTGCATACATTACTGAAAAATTATAGGATCATAATCTATATAAAATTTTGTCTATTTTCTATTTTATTTACTCTCTTTATTGTGTCTGAAAACCAGATCTCAGAATCTTATCTATAATTTAACACTAATCACTTTCTTCATTTTAGAAATAATAAACATTTTATTGGATTAAGTTTTGGGAAATACTTACCTAAGACACAGTAGGACATCTTATTCTACTAAATTAAACTTTTGAAGTTACCATTTAACTGGATTCTTATATTCTAATGGGGATCATTAAAATCTATTTTAATTCTTCTTTTAGATATTTCCAGACTCAGTTAAATCTTTCCTAAATAGACCTTCCACCCTACTTGCAAGAGTTATCTTACTATGACAAGAATCTGTTGTGGTCAGTTTTCTGCTTAAGTACTTCTCATGGAAAGTCCTAAACTACAGGATAAGTTTACAATCCTCTTTCTGTAGCTTATGAGAATTGTCTGTCTAGGTGATGAATTTTTACACATCACATATGTCTTTTTCTATGTATGTTCTGGTTCATGATAGAACACACTCCTCTAAATATGTCACTGCAATGAATTACTATTACCTATATTCATCCGTTCTTCATTTTGACATAATTAATTCATTCAATAATTAGTCAGTTTTCCATTTTTTAGCCTTTTATTTTCATCCCAAGGATTTTTCTCTCTTTTTTCTTCTGGTAAGTCATAGACTCTAACATGTTAAGTACATTAGGACTGATTAATTGTTTTTAATATTGTAGTTCCATAAGAAACTGATGTACTAAAATTTTTATAACAGAACTTAATTTTCAATCATTGTGGCTTTTCATTTGAATGTCAAACAGATTTGATTGATATCTTGAGGGGATTTCTGTTTTTATGTCAAAATGTGAAGTTTGATCTTGTAAACACCATACTTAAATGCCATCTGAATTAAGACCAGAGCAATATTGAAGACATAAATAACACAGAATCAGCATATGGTTCTATATTCAGAAGTTGTGAAGCCACCTTGCTTTTATTCCCACCAGTCAATGGCCATTTACAAAGCATTTATTATCCCTACACTTACATTCATCTATAGAACTCTTTGTTTGTATATAATTCTTGCATATTTACATATTTGTCTTTCCAGTCTGATGGTGAACTTCCTGAGCAGTCTAAACTTTATTTTTAGAGATGTATATATGTAAATAAGTGCCATCGTCTGCACGGAGTGAGCATTCATCACAGTTGCAGTCCTCTGGATATGCCAAGTAAATTTTCATGCTACAGCCCCTTTAGCAAACACGCCTCGCTGGGGGCACTGCTCCATCCTTATCTTGCACTGTGTTGTCTTTTCAGACATGAAAATTTGACTTCCTCTTACCATCTGACTGTTTTTACTATAATATCACTTGACACTTTTAAAAAAGATAATCCCAAGTGTAAAGCAAAGGGAAAAGTGAGTCTAATCGAATCAAATTAAATTGAATTCAATAAGAGATTGTTAAAATGCCTCCAAATTTCACAGTATTTTTTGGTGCATGAGTGAAAAGTCAAATTAAGAAAACACGAACCTTGATTTGGAGATATTTATAATGTTTTGGAAATTATTGAACAAATTATGGGGAGTATTTTCTCTTAAGGAGACATGTCTGTAAAAATCTTTATCTTTTCTCTATCACTATCTAAATATAAATTTTTAAGTTTCTGTGTGAAAGTTACTAGAAAGTACCACTTCATCACTTTTTCTTGGGGAGAGGGTGGGGAATTCAGAACATTTCCATACTGAACTAAAAGGCAGTGGTCCTCAGATTTCCACAGGCATTATCATCCGTCACAGGGCTTCTTGAACCTTAGATTATAGAACCTGGACCCTAAATTTTCTGATTGAGTATGTCTGGAATGGAGCCTGAGAAAATGCATTTTAACATTGTGTTAAATATGTGAGTGATACCAATGTTCCTCCTTGGAGACCACAATGTCATACAGAATGTAAAATGAAGGATATCAGTAATCCACTTAGAAAGCCTGTCTCTATTTTTGAACTTTAGTTTTCTCAACTGCTTAATGAGGATAAAAATGCCAGTTTCAAAGAAGCATTGGCAAGAATTCTATACAAGCCAATACCTAAAATGTTTTCCAGGACAAGGAATATCTAAATATATTTTGGACATTATTTTCCATTATTATTATATTCAGCAAATCATGACTGATGAGCTCTACCAATCCCCACAATAAAACTACACGTATAAATAAACAAAACAAAAAGAGTCATTCAAGGCATTCACAATTGGAGAATGAGCATACAAATATAAGATCTACTAGGCACAAATATACGAACTGGCTACAGTTTTTGTACAAAAGAAACAGAGATTGGGCCTACTTTGTGGGGAAAGTGAAGGGTCAAATGTTATTGATAAATGTGGATCTTAGCTTGTATTGTATTTACTGAGTTTACTGGAATTTATCATATGGACTGGGGGTAAAACAAGTATTAGGACATTCTCCAGAAAAAGTTCATGTATTTATGCAGCATTCAATTGAAGTAACTGAAATTTAAGTGTGATCTAAGCATGAGAAGTAAACAAGGATGCAGGGTCCACACAGGTCACAGATCTTTGTTATAGATTAAGTTTGGAATTCATTCTGTAGGCAATGGAGAGACTTTTTTTCTCTATAAGCTTTAAACTGTAGAATAAAATGATCATATTTCCATCTAACTCTTTTTCCCCCTCTCCATGAGCTACTCAGTCACTCCTTTGGTGCCTCTGGGCAGCTAGGCATCCAAAACCACAGGTGTTACTCACTGCAGCCTTTAATCTTCTGGGTAGCAGGGAAGTCTGAATATTTGCCATTTAGTGTGAAAAAAGATGTGCAGTGCCTTCCTAAATCTTTTCACTCCCTGAGAACTGACAGTTACATTAAAAATTCTGTTCCACGTATAAGTTTAATAATTTGTAGTTTGAGTATTTCTTATTACAAAATTTTGAGATTTTCTTTTTCAGATAACTAGGTTTTACTTTAATGGGTTAGGCAGAATTCCATAATCCTCAGTGACCCACACCCTTACATAAACCTTTCACCTTGAGTATAGGAGGGAATTGTAACTATGAAGTGACATGACTTCTTTGCTTTATATGGCAAAAGGGGTCTTGCAGATATAACTATGGTTCCCTTCTGAATTCATCAAAGGGAGGTTATCAAAAGTGGGTTGACACAATGACGTAAGGACTTTAGAAAAGGGTAAAGAGTCAGAAAGACATTCTTCTCTTGACCTGGAAGAAAACAAACAAAAATCTATTTTGAATTGTTTTTGGGAGCCATGTGGCAAAGAACTGTAGGTGAACTCTTCAGAGCTGAAAGCCTTCCCTAAGTGAACAGGAAAATGAACTAACAACCAGTAAATCTGAGGAGGACACTAAAACTTAAATGGGAATGGTACCCCCATCGAACACCTTGATTTAGCACAGTGACACTCAGTGCAGCTATGCCCTGGATTCCTAAACCATGAGATAAAAAATATGTGTTGCTTTACTCCACTAAGCTTGTTGAGATCTAGAAAAGGCAGAAAAATTTCTCATAGTTTCATATCTTGCAGAGATTGGGCATGGATATTCTTATAATAAGACCCAGAACTTCAGCTTGGGGGAAAAGTCCGAGGTTTTGGAAGAGTGGTTAAGAGACATTTCAAGTACAAGCTAATAAGGTTCTGAAGTACAGGAATTATTTCACCAAGGGATAGATCTGAAAGAGAAGGTAAATATCAGGTGAACTGGGGAATGACCCCGAGAGATGGACCAAAACTAGGGACAAACATTACACAATTCAGGTGTCTGGATAATGAAATTTACTCACTGAAAATAAGAAAGGCATTAAGAGAAATTAGATCAGACACAAATAATGTGTATTTGTAGATATTTAGATTGAATTATTTATATAGAATATAAAAAGTCATATTAATAAGCTTTTGAAGTTAGATGACCTATAACCAGGAAGGAGATTTGGATCATAGCAAAGTAAACCTATGGTGAGAGAAATTTTAAGATTTAATGTTTTATAATAGTCATTGCTCTTCATTTGTGCAGCATATTTAAACAGAACTTCTCTCAGTATGTTCTCCCTACCCTGATAATTATGCCATCTACTAATGTGCATATCCATCAAAGCCTGAGTTCATTGGTGAGTCCTTGAGATTTATCAACACCCAACAGCATTGCCATTAGTCTGCAGATGTTATTTACTTTATTACCTACCATGTGTTTCAAAATGTTTGGTCATTAAGCTTGAGTTGACTTTAGCTGTGTTTCCCTGTATGAAGAGGTTTTTGTCATATACTTTAATGTCAATCAAAGATAGCGCAGCTGCTAATTTCCAAGTGAGCTAAAAATAGAATAATTTTACTCTAAGCTACTTAGTAAATAACTTTTCAGCAGTTGGAAAGATAAGAGTGAATTTCTTAAGGCTGTGTTTCTCAAAAGGTGGCCCCTTAGACCACTTGGATTAGTTAGAATCACCTCAGATGATAGTTTTAAAGAAGAAAGAAGATTCTTAGTCTCAAATAAGATGTGCTAAATCAGAATTCCTGGGTGTCAGGCTTAAAAACCTTAATATTTCTCAAGTATGCCAGTTGATTCTTATGCTTAATAAAGTTTCAGAATCCGCAGGATTAGAGACTAGTAAATAGATATTCAGGAAAGTGAGGAAGGGGACCCAACAGACCTACATTTAGAAAATGACTCTTAATATTCCATAGACCTTAGGAATCTGCTTTTAGAGGGATGTTATCTAAACTTGAATCAAAAGGTACATTAGTATTTTAATGTTTCTAAAAATTATGCTTTCACATAGATCTTAGCAATATTCTTTGGCCATATAATTATTTTTGCTTTTTTCTATTTTTTCTTCAATTGAACTTATATGGGTTTGACTTTGACAAATGGTAGGTTATCTATTTGACTTCTATATTTTATGTTGCAAAATTAGTTTTAGCTTAATGACTCATTTAACATCAATTGTATAAAACCTTAATTTGAGCGAATGAAATAGTAACATAAATTAGAGACTATAAACTCCCTGAAGATAAATATAAAAGAAAATAAGGACAGATTTGTATCACTTGAGTTGTCTCTGCATTACATAAGGACTAATTGAAAGTATTATTTAAACTTAAAGAATATACCATACATTTATTAATTTATATTTTCTTTTGTTTATACTTACCTATTTGAAAAATGTTCTTTCTGTGTCAATTCAGACTATAGTGGACACAGTATCAGTGAGAAAAAGAAACAACATCAATAATACCTATATGTAGGATATATATGTCTATACATGAGTGTGTGCATGTGTATGTGAGGAAATGCATGTACAGAAGTTGGAGTTTTCTGAACACTGTTAAATGTATTACCTAAGAACTCAAGAGGTAATAGTACAAGATGCATAAGTTGTCCTATGAAAGACATGCAGCAATTGTTCCATGTAGGTATCAGTTGTAGATGAATGAATAACAAAAAATACCTTTGAAATCCTTTCTTGTTTTTTTATTGTTGTTCCCAAACAGATATGTTGAGACATAATTTATAAAAACAATCTACACATATTTGAAGTATATAATTTGGCAGGTTTTGACAGATATGTCTAGTGATGAAAGTATCACCAAAAGCCATATGATGAACAAGTTCACCATCCTCCCAAGTTCCTTCATTTCCTCGAAAAACCATTTCTCCTCCCCTTCTCTTCCTACCCACCATATCATTCTCAGGACACTATTATGCTGATTTGTATAATTATAGATTAGTGTGTATTTTCTGTAATTTTATTTAAATAGAATCAGATGGAATGTACTTTTATTTTTCTAGTTTCTCTCCACATAAGAATTTGAAACTCATCCACAACACTGAATACAGTTTATTCCTTTTCACTACTGAATAGTGTTCTATTACATGAATGAATAAACTACAATTTGTTTGTCCTTTCCTTGTGATAGAAATTTGGGTTGTTAACAACTTGGAATAATTGCAATAAAGCTTTTATGAACATTATCATGTAAGTCTTCCTGTTGTCCATATGCTTCCATTTCTCTTTGCTAAGTGCCTACAAGAGGAATAGTTGGATCATGTGATAAGGGTATATTTACTTAAAAAGAGAAATTACCCAGCTCTTTTTGAAAGTGATTGTAATACTTCACGAAGTACAGTTAGCTACTTTTTTGCCTTTATGAGTCATGCTTTAGTATTGTTTATAAACAATTTTCACTGAATCCAAGATCAAAAAGATTACTCCAATAAATTATAACATTTAGGTTTAGGTTTTAAATCTATTTAAAATTAATTTTTGTATACCAAATGCTTTTGTAGTTTCTATGAGGTATTATTTCTGGGTCTGTTTCCATTGGTTGTTCTATCTCCTTATTATAGGTGGCATTTTGTTGCTACTTTGAATGAGTTGTAGTTTTTATGCTTGGATCCAGACATTGTGAGTTTTACCTTTTTATTGCTGAATATTTTCATATTTTTATAACTATTCTTAAGTTTTGCTCTAGGTAAATTACTTAGAAAGATTTTACTCCTTTCAGGGATCCTTTTAAATTTCTTAGATGAGTTCAGAGAAATTTTTTTTCTATGAATTATATATTAGTCATTACTAATGTAAAATTCTTTTGATTTTCCAATGCCTGATTATGACTGATTGGTAAGAACAGGCCTGGATGAGCATCATGTACCATTTCCAATAAGTCTTTCAGATAGTTTCTGTCCAAGCCTCAGTTTCCCTACTCAGATAACTTGATTAGTCCTTGCTTTGCTGAATACAGGAGGGGCTCTGATTATATCTACCATTCTCTCTCTTGAACACTCCTCTTTGATACTCAGCCTTGCAAAAGTGATTTGGCCTTCTCAGATGCACACTCTGTCTCCTAAATTCAGAGTCTACCAAGTTCAATCAGACATCATTATCATATGTACATATATGATTAATATGAATGGTATGAATGTACATCATGTACAACCATAGAAATTAAAATTTATACCCCATATGTGTACAGTGAGTCAAATTGAAGTCTGTAAAAATAAAAATTAAAATTAAGAAAACAAAACAAAACAAAAGTTTTTTCAAATGAAAGGTAGTCTGACTGTTACTGCATCTAGGGTAGAAACAGATGTCCTTGTCTCTGATTTTGAAATATAAAGGAATAATTCTTTTGTTTCAATGGTATGGCACTTCAATTTTGTCTGCTTGTTTGTTTTAAAGTTATATAATCAATTTAAGAGGATAAAATGGATGAAAGTGAAATGTGTTCATACTCATTTTGATGGACTACTCTAGATTAAAAAAATTATATTGAATGTTAGTCATTCTTTTATTTAATCAAGGGAATTCAGTGCTTTCATGGGTTCTTATACCTTGTGAGAAGATAAAGGAAAGTCCCAGCATGTATATAGTGGAATACATGAATTCATAGTTTTTACTGGATTTCACTTATCAATTGCCTTCTTATGAAAAAAGATGTATTTTTAACTTCATTTTAAATTCATCTTTTTAATCAGTGCTTGTATTTTAAAGGTTAAAGAAAGTGCATGCCTCAATCATATAGGACTAACTAGTGTATAAGTCATACTGAGATTATACTCACAAATATTTAGATATGTTAAATTCTTAGTGCTCATCTTCTCATGGTGGGCCTTATTGTTATTCAGATTTTCTCCAGGTCATTTCAAAAATGGCTTCTTCATAGTCTAAGAAAGATGTTTCTTCCATCCTTGGACTTTTGATATGTCATGGAAATCTGCTTCATGATTTTAGTGGACTATGGGGAGAGAAGTTCAATGTTCCTATGTCCTTTGGCTAATGACCTTTTAAACCCAGAAGACATTTAAAAAAATATTCTCCAGATATTTCATTTCTACAAAGGTCATGAGACCCTGAAATAAATTTTAAAATGTATTATATTTTCCAGATGGCATTTTAAAAAAGTCTAAATCATAGCATTCTAAAATGATTCTTTAATTCTTTTGTCAATGAAGCGTATTAGATTCAAATAGGTTTTCATGTTATTATAGTGTGATTGTCATGGTATTGTAGCAGTATCTGAGGATGCTGATTTTCCTCTGTTTGCATTGGTAGTGATGAACTGATGGAGATGGTATACTATATTATTCAATACTAGTATATCTTAGAGTTGGATCCTAAAGTTCTCTAAGGCTGTTAAAGTCCATTCTTTGTCTACTGTTTTATTTACTAGCTTGAAAGTACTCATTACATAAAATCAGCATCTTCCAAGGGAGTGACCAATCTTACTTTCTTTTAGACTCTTTTTTTTAACCAATAGCTTATTAAAGGGTCCATTATTTGTACACTTACATAATTGAAGCTATACATGGGCTTGGCCATTTTTATTTATTGTTTCAAGTAACAACTTTTTGAGATATAACTATATAAATTAAACTATTCAATGTGTATAGCTCAATAGTTTTTAATAAGTTTACAGAACTATGAAACTTTAACCACAATTTTATATTTTCATCATCCTAAAACCTCATAGTTTTTATTAATGGTTCCTATTTCCACTCAGCCACCTCTACAACTGACTCTAGGCAACTGCTATTCTACTTTATAATAAAATAATTTTGCCTGTTGTGGACATTATATAAAATTAAGTCATGCCATCTGTGCTCTTTTGTGACCAGCATAACATGAGCAAATGTTATTGCTGTTGTATATATCAGTACTTCACTCACTTTCATTGTCAAATAATATACCACTGTATCTATATTCCATGTCATTCATCATTTGATGCACGATTGGGTGTTTAAACATTTTGGCAATTATGAACAACTCTGCCATGAAGATTTAGGTTCATTGTTTTGTGTAGATGAAAACAATGCTTTCTCTTGATTTTATATCATGAAAAGATGACTGGGTTATTTCATTTCTGCTTTATGTAGTTTAGGTGCTGTTTTAGATATATGTAAATTTTTAATTGTTATCTCCTCTTCATTGATTCCCCTTTGCCATTTTGAAATTTATCCCCTTACCTTTAATGATATTTCATTTTTTTTTCCAATACCAGTATACGCACTCTAGTTTTCTCATGGTTGTTGTTTGCATTTTACATTATTTTCCATTTATTTTCAATCTGTTCATATTATTAAGTCTCAAGTCTGTGTCTTATAGAAAACATGTTTTAATCTTTTAAAAAATTCTGTCTGTTGATTGGATAATTTAATGCCCTCATGTAATGTTATAATTGATGTAGGATGATTTCTATCTGAGATTTCACATTTTTTTTTCTGTGTCTCATGTTGCTTTTGTTTTACTGTACCTTCTCTACTGCATTTTCTGTATTAAATAAGTGTTTTCTAGTTTTAACATTTTAATTAATGAATTTTCAACAAGTTTTAGAGTTATATTCTTTGTGGATGCTCTGAGACACATCACACATCTCAATTTACCAGAATCTATTTCAGATTCTTAATAATCTAATTCAATGAGGTATGGAAATGTTACTCTTGCATAGTTGAATTATCTTCAAACTTTCTTGGTACTATTATCAAACAATAAATCTGCAAATATTTTGTATTTGTATTTCTGTATGTTTTAGACCCTATAATACATTGATAAGAATTTTTATAATTTATTTTTAAATCAATGAAGAGATGATAGAGATGAAATATGCCTTTTAAACATTATCTTTATTAATGTAACAAACTTTACTGGTGATCTTTGGTCTTTTCCTTTCTCTTGAATTTGAATAACTGTGTGGATTTTCATGCTTTTAGACTGAATAAGTAATTCATCTGAATAGTGATCTGGAGCTAAAATTTGTTATTTGATCATTTAATTGCTTATTGATTTGAATGGACTATTTTGCTCATACTCTGCAGCCCCTGATGTCATTCCTCAGCTCTCAAAGCCTTTGGCAGGGGTACTGTTATCCTGGGGAAACAGTGTTTGTAGCAGAACTCCTGTTGACTCTAACTTGCCTGATTTTTGTTAATCTATCTTAATATTACACCTAGTATTTCCCCTTCATTATTTGTCAAGTGCTTGTTCTGTTGTTTTTGACAATGCCCTGTGCACAAGTCATTCCATAGCCTGATCCATTTAAATTGATGAACCTTTGTTACTGACGTTCTCTTTGTTGTTGTTTTTTTTTTTGTTTTTGTTTTTGTTTTTAATTTTACAGACTTCATTTTGATTCATTGTACACAGAGGGTGTACAAATTTTCATTTCTATGGGGTTTTTTGAAGATATATTTGAGATTTTTCTGACTATGGAAAGGCCCTTCCTTGCTCTTTCTTTATTTGATCTTCTCTCATAAACTAGCTTATAGTTTAGCTTGTTAGTCTCATATAGCTGCTGGTTTCTTCTTACTTGATTTAGATCAAAGTCTCTATTGTTTTCAAAGGGACCAATGTCTGAACTTCCTCAGACTTTGTTCCAAAGTCTTTCCTTCACAGTTTCAAAACAGTCTCTTACTATGGCCTGCATCTCCTCTGAGCAAAGCCTCTATGTGGCTTCTCCTGAATTTGGGAGGTGACCTGATTCTCTTCAGTGTGACACCTCTGCTTTATAAGCATGGAGCTAGAGGGGTGGTGGTGGACTCTGGTCCTTTGACTTGCTTCTTCTAGTTTAACCCCACCATTCTATGAATAAACTGGGCTAAGAGATGTTGGGCCCCTTAGTTTTTGCTGTATGAAAAATAGATAGGAAAGAGAACCCCAGCACTCAGCCACGAGGAGTTTAGTGTCTGCAATTAATGGCAGGAATGAGCTAAGAGATGCTCACAGGTTCTTCCTCCTGGGAAGAAAAATACTACACATCTGCTGAAGATACTTGACCTCCAGAGCCTGAAACAATTAATTTTTGCCAACTCTCAGCAGATGTTTCAACTGGATTTATAGAAAAAGCAAAAGTTTATTTTTATGTCCTGATTCACCTTCTCAGGAGGTGTATAAGTGCTTCTGAGTAGTTTAGCAATGAAGATTTATCTTGAACATATAGGAATCTGACAAATTTGGACTTTTTCAGAGTCCTGCCTCCCTGGAAGTTGTAACACTTAAGGAATTCTTTGCAATTCTTTGTGTCTTAGGAACAGCTGACCCTAAGTACAAGTATACTATGACTGTTCCATCTCTTATTCCTCCTCATAATACCCCAAACTCAAAGATATCTCCCTTATTTACTTGATTGTGAAAGTCCTAGATCTTCTTTCTTTTCTTTGAGATGCTCCTCATTAATTAACACTCTCCTTATTGCAGTATCCTGAATAAAACAGTATCTTTGGGCACAGTGGCACACACCTGTAATCCCAACTACTAGGGAGAAAGAGGAAGCAGTATCACAAGTTTGAGACCAGCCTGAATAACTTTGTGAGATCAAATAACATATGAAGGGCTGGGGATGTAGCTGGGTTAGAGAGCTTTTCTAGCATGCATGCTTAGTCCAAAATAATAATAAAGAAATAAAATTTAAAATGAAAAAGAAAGAAGTGGTTGTTAATGTTCTACTATGTAAGATGTGACCTCACTATACTTAGTCTGGAGAATGTTTTAAGCAAATAAAAAATGAAAGATTTTGCTTAAACATTTTTATAAAACAACACTTTAAGGTAAAAAGTAAGAATTGCTATTTTCTCTAAGACAAATAGATTTCAAAATATGTTCTAGGTTACTGAATGAGTAAATCAGATAAAGTTAATTTTATGTCCATAAAAATGGGGATTTTGTCATCTTCTTAAAATGATAGTAATTTGTGGGAAATTTAATCTGTATAATTTCTGTTAAGCAGCAAATATAAACATGCCATGTCCTCCAATAAGGTCACATCTAACATTTGACAATAAGGTCAAGTTTCATATAGTGTGCACATTTTCCATTCTCAGCGGCAAAAGAGTACTATCCAGCTCACTGATGAGAGTCTCAAATATATTGATAGCACTGATGCAGATTCAGAATAAGTTCTTTGATTTCTCCCACTAAAATCATCATATAATCCATCCTTGACCACTTCTACAACTCCTGCCTCTGAAAATAAAAGGAACTACTTCTACAAACCCTGACTTTATATTAATAAAATTTAATTGCTAAATGAGCTTCCTGTGGTTCATACTGAGGCCCTACTGTTTTGCTCCTGGATGAAGAATTCGAGGCCCAAATGGGAGATGCCATCTAAAATCTTACATCATTTCTAAGCATTATATCCACAAGAAAGTGCAGTTCTTTCGGTGTGGAGAAGCTGTATCTCAGTCTGCCTTGTTCCCAGTGTGACCTATTAGTTTGCAAGGGATTAGAAAGAACTGGCCTGCTCTGCATGCCTGGTTGACATCGAGGTCTACTTCAGGATCCAGGCATACAATCTGTCTTTAGAAAAATGGAAGTGACTTCTTTTCAGGTCTTTCTAAATGGCATCAAAAACCACAAAAGTGAAGAGAGCAAACGAATCAGAATAGTTTAGATTGTGCTGCTCAGGGTGTGTTCTAACCACTGTGGAGACAAGGCAACTTCCCTAGGTACTTCACTTAAGAGGATTTTCTTTCTAAAACTCTAGGCTAAATGTTGTCAGAATGTAGATATAGAGGCAGGTGGCCCAGTAATCTAAATCTAGGAAAGGTGGATATGGAGATATCTCCGGAGATCTGACATTTTACAAAAAGATTTGAATGTCAACAAGACTAGATGATGAACTGTGCTTTGTGTCTCAGATAAACTAACTCAAAACATAAACTCATTTATTTTGGGGGCTCCAGGAGTCTAACTCACACTTCCATCAGTAATTCTTTTCTACCTTAACTCTTGGTAAGACAAAAGATCTAAAATTCTGAATATAAGGAGACTGCTAGTCCACCGTCCATGTTACATGAAGAAAATAGTGTAAAAGCTCATTGAATTTCTTTTTATTTTTATACTTTACTCAGAAAAGTTTAAAAAAATCCTTTTTGTTGAGAAGCTTGCCTAAGGAATTTTCTCCTAGGCACATTTTAATTTTTTAAAAGAATATGTACAAAGTAGACATAACAGTGTGAGAAAGGATATGGTTTTGACTCAGTTTTAAAAACATCAACATTGTCAACAATTGCTTCATGCATAACTACCTAGCTCCACTCAATTGCTTTTATTATCAAATTCTTCCAGCTCTTGTTTTGGAGGTAAAATATACATACTTTGAACTTAACTGTAATATTTTGACAGTTGGATAAACCAGGTTAACTCACACCCCTATTTGAATTTCAGCATTTGCATATCCCCAGAAAATCCCCCCATATCTCCTCTCACCCAATTGCCAACCACCATCCTTAAAAGGGACTACCATTCTAAATATTTAAAACAAGTTTTTTTTTTAAAAGGAAGTTAACAAGGTCCACCAGAAGACAATGGAAGATAAACTGCAAGGATTATGAAGAACAGAAATTCTACAAATCCTTATTTTTCATTGGCCCTCAATTTTGGCTCACCATTGCACCAACATATAATGACATATGTTTGAAAACATAAAAGAAAAAATATAAATACAAAAAGTAGTAAAGGTAGAATGGAAGCTTTGGAAGAGAGACAATAAAGAAAAGGATAAATGGGAAGAGTAATTCCCTAAATATCCTCTCCAGCTTGAGCTATATCCTGATGTCAAGGATCCACTATACACTCATCCCTCAAAACATGTTCTGTGGACCAGAGGGAGACTCTCAAGCACAGCACCTCCACCAACTGAGTAAGAATACACATCGTAATAAGATCTGGTGGTGTCTGGTATGACCTTTCATTTTGAGGCATGTTTCTCTTGAGCACAACATAGTATAACATGCCAAAGGGAATGGAAACTCTAAAACAACATTTAACGTGAAACAGGAATTATCATGGAATTGGCAAATAGACCATTTAACATAAAGAAAACTTCTGTTGACTGTATATAATACCTGGTAGAGTATTTTGAAAACATGGAAGGTGGGATCAAGATATATTTTAGATACCATTTTCTCTGTTTGCTTGGGGAAGGAGGTCAGCATCAAATGTAGAAAAAGATCTCATGATCACTTCTCTCATGTTTTTTCCTGTTCACCTGTGGCTTCTACAGTAACCTCATTAGCTGCCACACAGCCTGTTAAAAGCAACAAATTACACTTTTGTTTATTTTATTTACATAATGCTCATTAAATTTTCATGTTACATACAATTGCTATCAAATTTTATGTGTTCAATTAATATTACATTAAATGATACTTTTGTAAAGAAACAACTAAAGGAAGCAGATGGGTGAATTCTTAAAATGCAGGTGTTACACAGCAGCAATATTTTAGAATAATTTTCATATGTTGTACAACTCTAAAAGTGGGTTTGTCAAGAGATCTAAATTTTCTTACTTTGACACTGCTTAGAGCTAGGAGCAAGTAAACATTGGGCATAGATTTACAGGAAAGAAAATAAAACATAAAAGTGACACAGTTTTGTATAAATTGGTGAGATATGAAAAATTTTCCTAATGTTTAATATTAATAAAGAAATATGAATACCATTTGCATTATTCTCTTATAATTTAACTTGAAGGAGGTCATTCTACCTGAAATCTTATGCAATTTACAAATGGAAAATTTCATTAAATGACTTCAGTATAATTATAATTGAATTGAGATATTGCATAAGATGTGTTTATGAAAAATGCTACATACACCCTGTCCTGTATACTTAATTTATAGCAAAAATGACAGAATTGATATTTTTATGTTTCTTTCACTCTTTCTTTTTTATTTTTATTTTTTAATTTGTTATAATAAGTTATACATCATAGTAGAAAGCATTTTAACACATTGTACACAAATGGAGCACAACTTCTCATTCCTCTGGCTATACATGGTGCATAGTCACACTGGTATTGTAATCATACATGTATATAGGGTAATAATGTCCATCTCATTCCACCATTCTTCCCACCCCACACCCCCCCATTCCCCTCTACCCAATCCAAAGTTCCTTCATTATTCTCTATACCCCCAACCCCATTAAAGATCAGAATGTGCTTCTCAGAAAAAACTTTTGGACTTTGATTTCTTGGGTTTGACTTATTTCACTTAGCAGGATATTCTCCAGCTCCATCCATTTACCTGCAGATACCATAATTTCATTATTTTTTAAGGCTGAATAATATTCCATTAGGTATATATACCACATTTTCTTTATCTATTCATCTATTGAAGGACATTTAGGTTGGTTCCATAGTTTAGCTATTGTTAACTGAGCTGCTATACACGTTGTACGGTTGTGTCACTCTAGTGTGCTGATTTTAAGTCGTTTGAGTATAAACCAGGAGCGGGATAGCTAGGTCAAATGGTGGTTCCATTCCAAGTTTTCTGAGGAATCTCCATACTGCTTTCCAGAGTGATTGTACTAATTTGCAGTCCCACCAGCAATGCATAAGTGTACCTTTTTCCCCACATCCTCATCAACACTTATTATTACTTGTATTCTTGATAAATGCCATTCTGACTAGAGTGAGATGAAATCTTAGAAGAGTTTTGATTTACATTTCTCTAATTGCTAGAGATGATGAGCATTTTTTTCATATGTTTGTTGATTGAGTTTACTTCTTCTGTGAAGTTTCTGTTCAGATCCTTAGCCCATTTATTGATTGGGTTATTTGTTTTTTGGCATTACGTTTTTTTAGTTGTTTATATATCCTGGAGATTAGTGCTCTATCTGAGGTGTGCATGGTAAAGATTTTCTCCCATTCTGTAGTCTCTCTCTTCACATTATTGATTGTTTCCTTTGCTGAGAAGAAGCTTTTTAGTTTGATTCCATCCTGTTTATTGATTTTTGAATTCACTTCTTGTGCTTTAGGAGTCTTGTTAAGGAAGTCAGGTCCTAAGCCAACAAGGTGAAGATTTGGCCCTACTTTCTCTTCTATAAGAGGGTGTAGGGTGTCTGTTCTAGTGCCCAAGTCTTTGATCCACATTGAGTTGTTTTTTGTGCATGGTGAAAGATAGAGATTTAATTTCATTTTGCTACATATGCCCCTGCTTCACTCTTCTTGTTAAGAATTGCTTTGGCTATTCTGAGTCTTTTATTTTTCCAAATGAATTTCATGATTGCTTTTTCTACTGCTATGACAACTATCATTGGGATTTTCATAGGAATTACATTAAATCTGTATAATGCTTTTGGTAGAATGACCACTTTAACAATATTAATTCTGCCTATCCAAGAGCATGGGAGATCTTTCCTTCTTCTGAGGTCTTCTTCAATTTCTTTCTTTAGTGTTCTTTAGTTTTCACTGTGGAGGTTTTTTTCACCTCTTTTGTTAGATTGATTCTCAAGTTGTTTTTGTTTTGTTTTTTTGCTTTTTGAGGTTATTGTGAATGGGGTACTTTTCCTAGTTTCTCTTGCAGTGGGCTCATCATGGATGTATAGAAATGCATTTGATTCATGGGTATTGATTTCATATCCTTCTACTTTGCTGAATTCATTTATTAGTTCTAGAAGTTTCCTGGACAAATACAGTACCTCTACATCTATCGAAATGATCATATGATTCTTGTCTTTAAGTTTATTGAGGTGATGAATTGTTTATTTTATAAATTTTTTATTTGTTCTAATTTGTTGCACATGACAGTAGAATGCATTTATACATTTTGATAGATAATACATAAACAGAGTGTAATCTCTCATACAAATTGTAGGATCACATTGGTCATGCAGCCATGTATGTACATGAGGTAATAATGTCTGTTTCACTCTATCATTCCTACCCCCAGACCCCTTCCCATTCCTTCACTCCCCTCTACCTGATACAAGGTAAAGCTATTTGTTCCTATCCTCTCCCCTCTTATTGTGAATTAGCATCCGCATATCAGAGAAAATATTTGGCCTTTGGTTTTTTGGGTTTGGCCTATTTCGCTTAGCAAGATGTTCTCTAACTCCATCCATTTACCAGCAAATGCCATAATTTGATTTGCATATGTTGAGCCAACTTGCATCCCTGGGATGAGCCCCACTTCATTGTGGTGCACTATCTTTCTAATATATTTTCATATGTAATTTGCCAGAATTTTATTGAGAACTTTTGCATCTGTTCATCAGGGATTTTGTTCTGAAGTTTTCTTTCCTTGATGTGTCTTTTTCTGATTTTGTTATCAGAGTGATCCTAGCCTCATAGAGTAAGTTTGGAAGAGTTCCCTCCTTTTCTGTTTCATGGAGTATTGAGGAGTATTGATGTTAATTCTTCTTTGAAGATTAGATAGAACTTGACTGACAATCTAGTCTTGGGCTTTTCTTGGTGGTAGGGTTTTGATATCATCTTCTATTTCATTACTTGAAACTGATGTGTTGAAATTGTGTATATCTCCTGATTCAGTTTGGGTAGATCATCTGTCTCTAGAAATTTGTCAATGTCTTCAAGATTTTCTGTCTTATTTGAGTCTAAATTTTCAAAATAGTTTCTAATTGTCTTCTGTATTTCAATAGTGTCCATTGTGAGCTTTCCTTTTTCATCATGAATGTTAGTAATTTGAGTTTTCTCTCTCTTTATCTTTGTTAGTGTATCTAACAGTTTATCAATTTTATTTATTTTTTCAAAGAACCATCTTTTTGTTTTGTCAATTTTTTGAATTGTTTCTTTTGTTTCAATTTCATTGATTTCAGCTCTGATCTTAATTATTTCCTGTCTTCCACTGCTTTTGGTGTTGATTTGTTCTTCTTTTCCTAGGACTTCGAGATGTAGTATTAAGTCATTTATTTGTTGACTTTTTATTCTTTTAATGAATGAGCTTAATGTAATGAAATTTTCTCTCACAACTGCTTCATAGTGTCCCAGAGATTTTGATATGTTGTATTGATATTCTCATTTACCTCTAAGTATATTTTTTAATTCCTCCCTGATTTCCTCTGCTATCCATTCATCACTCAGTAGCATGTTACTTGTCTCCAGGTGTTGAAGTAGCATCTTTTTTTTTTTTTTTTATGGTTGTTTTCTAGTTTCAGTCCATTATGATTTGATAGAATGCAGGGTAGTGTTTCTATTTTTTTTTTTTTTTTTGTATTTGTATTTGCTAAGAGTTGTTTTGTGGCGTAACATGTGGACTATTTTTGAAGGATCCATGTGCTGCTGAGAATAAAGTGTATTCACTCACTGATGGGTGAAATACTTTATATATTCTGTTAAATCTAAATTATTAAATGTATTGTTTAGTTCTATATTTTCTTTGTTTAGTTTTTGTTTGGAAGATCTATCCAGTGGTAAGAGAGGAGTGTTAAAGTCACCCAGTACTGTTGTGCTGTGGTCTATTTGATACTTGAAATTGAGAAGGGTTTGCCTGATGTACATAGATGCTCCGTTGTTTGGGGTACACATATATGTGATTGTTACATCTTGTTGATGCCTAATTCCCTTAAGCAGTATGAAATGTCCTTCTTTACCTCTTTTGACTAACTTTGACTTGATTTCCACTTTAACTGATATGAGGATGAATACCTCTGCCTGTTTATGTGATTCATGTGAGTGATATGTTTTTGCCCAACCTTTCACCTTCAGTCTGTGGATGTCTTTTCCTAGGAGGTGAATCTCTTGAAGACAGCATATTGTTGGGTCCTTTTTAAAAATTCATTCTGTCAATCTATGTCTTTTGATTGACAAGTTTAGGCCATTAACATTCAGAGTTATTATCAATATATGATTTCTATTCCTGGTCATTTTGGTTTATTTTTGATTTTTAATTTGACTGAGTTTCTCCTTTGATTGAAATTTCCTTTAGTGTACTTCCTCTCTTTGCTGGATTTCATTGTTTTTTTTTTTTCTTTTTTTTTTCATTTCCTCTTCTTGGAATATTTTTGCTGAGAATGTTCTTTAGTGTAGGGTTTCTAGCTGTGAATTCGTTTAACTATTTTTCATTATGAAAAGTTTTTATTTTATCCTCAAATATGAAGCTTAGTTTTGCTGGGTATAAAATTATCAGCTGGAATCCATTTTCTTTCAGAGCTTGGTATATATTATTCCAGGATCTCCTGGTGTTTAGTATCTGGGTTAAGAAACCAGCTGAGATCTGAATTGGTGTCCGCCTAAATGTAATTTGATTTTTTTTTTTCTCTCACAGTCTTTAAAATTCTATTCTTATTCTGTATGTTAGTCATTCTCATTATAATGTGCTCTGGTGTGGGTCTGCTATAATTTTATACATTTGGGGTCTTGTAAGCCTCTTGTAGTTGATTTTCCATTTCATTCTTTAGATTTGGGAAATTTTCTGATATTATGTCATTGAAAAGATTGTGTATTCCTTTTGTTTGTATCCCTACTTCTTTCTTTCTTGCTGTTAGAGATTTTCTTACTCGCCAAAATTTTCTAAGATCCAAAAAAATTTTTATGGAAAAATTGTTAGTTTTTTTCCTCATGTGTGAACTGAATCATAAACATGTGTTTTCTGAAAATGATATATATCATTTATCAGAATTTATCTTTTAATAATATTTATTGTATCATTGCTTTTAAAATCAATCAAGAAGTTTGTCATATTTCTCTGTAAATAAGTAAAATTCAATGAATCATACACATATCACTAATCAATACATCAAATTCAATGTTATTTTAAAAGTAAAGCATTTGAAAAAAGAAAAATGGAGCAATTGAGCTGAGATTAGTTGATTGCTGTCACTAACGTTTTAAAATATCTTTATACATTATTTAATCCACAGTAAAATAAAACATTTTATGTAAAAAAAATTAATTTCTAGAAAATATAATTGTTCATTTAATATTGGATGATAGGAAAAATGAAAAAAAGCATAAGAAAACAGAACACATTTTCCTCTGAACTCAATTTCTTGTTAAAATCATATCTTAACCTTAGTCTATCAGTTTTATTTCTAAACTGTTGAAATTGCCCTCTTCCTGTCAGCTACTTCAGACTTGAGATACTATAAATTATGTGAAAATATTATTAAACCACTTTTTCACCTAGAACAAATAATCCCTCAGGGCACCATATCAATAGGTGCATTCACATCTCAAGTAAAGTATTCTCATTGGTGCTGAAATGGAATTCTCAGTCAAGGGAAAACATTTAAAGGCAATCCCAATTTCACTGCCTGTATATATTTAAATATTGAAAAAGAAAGGGGAGACTTCTTTTGTAGTGGCCTGCATTTTTCACATGAAATTTAAAAAGTATTTTGCACCTGGTTGTAATATAGTTTAAGCTTGAGACCTAAGAAGGAAAAATGCTGTGTGCCACTGTTCTGTTTTATTTTTGTACTTAAACCTTAGTATATGTTTTTAAGTAGTTGTGTACTTTTTTAGCAAATTGAGATAGTTTAAATATCAAACTAACGATAATTGTTTCTAAAATATTGACAAAGGCAAGAGAATTGCTCTGTGTGTCTTGAGTGCATGATATATTATACTTTGAAAGGTGTCTCAGAATTTTTATACTTGGATTTTATTTTCAGATGTAAAATATTTGAAAGAAGAGGATGCAAATCGCAAGACTTTCACTGTCAGTAGCACACTGGATTTTCGAGTGGACCGGAGTGATGATGGAGTGGCGGTAATCTGCAGAGTAGACCATGAATCCCTCAATGCCACCCCTCAGGTAGCCATGCAGGTGCTAGAAATCCACTGTAAGTAAACTCCACTGCTCTCTCCTTTATCTTGGCAGCAAATCTCATTTGCATTTAAAATCATTTCAAAATTACCTGAAATTACAGCAAATGTGCAGTAAAATCTATTCTCATTAGTATTAATCACGTTCAAAGGGAAGTACTTCTGATCTGAGTGTCATTTTGACAATGAAGGAAAATAAAGGAGATCTCATAAAGTTAATATTCCTATTTATGTTTAAAATTCTGGCATGATGTATGTGTATGGGTATGTGTGGAGGTGGGGAAAAAGTAGCACAGCTATATTAAATCAGCTTTGTGATAGGCAAACGTGGTTTCTTGGTTATGCTTTTTAAATTAGAGTCCTTTTAAGCCTTTCCTATAGGGTATTCTAAGCAGAGGTACATCATCATCATTATTATTTACAATTAATAGTAACATTAATTGTGTGACTCCAAGTTAGCAGTGCTAACTACTCTGAGGGCACTATCTCACACGGTACAAAAAAGCACCCGCATGAGCTCTTAGCCTGACTAGTCTCATGTTATGCTGACAACCAAAGAGGTTGGGGGAGGGGTCACACAGGGAATGGTGAACTTTTGATCATAGCAGTTTTAATATTTAGCAAAGTACTAAGAATATAGTTAATGGTTTATGTATATTTTACTAAAATGAAACTGGAAGGATTGAAATAAATAAGACAAAGTAGAAAATGGAAGACAGGATTTCATATTTTGCAAATTGTATGAAGATTTTTCATTGCTTTTGCTGTCTGTGATGAAATTATAATTTCCATTTAGAATTTGTCTGTCATACAATTACATTGAATCCAAAATTGCTGAATTCTACATATTGTTTTTCTAACATGTCTCATTGCATTTTGTCCTCATTTATTTATTCAGCAAGAATTTATTGAGTGTCAATTATATCATAAGCACAGTTTCATAGTTTCGGGTACTGGAGTTGCAGATGGAACAAGAAAGAAGAACAACAAAACAAATTGAAAATGTCTCTAATTATCAAAGTCATCACTACCACTATCAACAGAACAAACTCTATTTCTCTTATGCCATCCATTCTGGATGTGAATGACAGAAAAGCAATATAAATAAATACAATATATAGTGTATTATATAATGATAAGTACTATGCAGGAAAAATAAACCAGTACAGGTGATAAGGAGATGGAAATGGGGGTAAAGTGAGTGTGAATGTGAGCATGTAAGTGTGTGTGTGTGCTGCAGGGGAAAGGTTCTGAGTTCA
Source organism: Glaucomys volans (assembly GCA_020662805.1). Lineage (NCBI taxonomy): Eukaryota > Metazoa > Chordata > Mammalia > Rodentia > Sciuridae > Glaucomys > Glaucomys volans. Next base: position 1,584,179 of record JAJEJO010000595.1, on the reverse strand, counting down.
GACCATGCCTATTATTTTTATTTCCAGGAATAGCAAGGATACCAGTGAGACCTCAAGAGAACAGAATAGGGTAAAATGAATATTAGGATAAAAGACTAGAGAAATATCAAGAAGAAAATATTTCATTTGACTTTTGATTTAGAAAATGTCAATCTTATTATAATATGACCATTGCTTTTAATTATTCTTAGTTTATTAGCTATTGAAATTATTATACTTTTTAAATGTTTTTTATTGTATTAGTTTAGTTTCACTAAATAGTCTTCTTTTCTTCTCCTTGAAACAGATTCAGAAACAAACAAACTTTATGATCCCAAATAGAGATTATCTCCAAAATTCAACACACGAATTTATAGAGTGACCTTGGGAAAATTAATAAAACTGCTTGAACTTTGATTATAAAGTAAACAATTAGTTCCTGGAACAAGACAACTTACATCTAGTTCATAGTATTTAATGGACTTTAAATAAATGCCAATTGCCTTCCCTATTTCTATTTCATCAAAGGGTCTTTTAAAATATGAAAAATTATGGTATTTAATATTTTGAGAAGACCCATATCATCAGCATAATAATTTTGAGCTTTTATACATATATACAAAGTAAAGTAAACCTGTTTGAAATAATATTTATCACTTATTTAACTTTAAATTGCAACATAATAAAAGAAATATTAGAAATAAAGTTAAAAGAAGTTTTGAAGACCAATGCCATCCACAGAGTCTACCAATTCTCAGGCAATATTAGATTTAAGTTTTCTGTGGTGAAGAAGACATGTCAGCTAATTATTGGTTGTAGGTAAGAAATGAGACATTATAAGATTCAGGCTAGTGTTGAGTTTCATAAAGTGTTCTGGATTGGGTGCTGTCCAGATTAGGAACATTTTAGTGATGGGTATTTCATAATTTTACATGGAAAACAAATGTTAAAGCAGAAGAAGATTTGTAATTATGAAGAAACACTAATTAATCATGCCAATTTTTGTGATTGTTGAGTGTCCTGATCTCTGTCTGGTTTCATCATAATTTATGGGCTAGACTTCACATTATCTGTTCCCACCCACAGTCAGAAAACCTTTATATGATTATCATTTATATGCTAGAGAACTGTTTATGCTTGTTGAGATTATTTAAGCCTATTTTAAAGGTGTCAAATGTCTGCTGCCAAGGTCACTTTCGTTTTCTTGAAAATTCAAAAGGGCACTATATGCATTGGCATTTTTAGCTCTTCACCATGTATTATTATGCATTATTAAGCAAATTTTCATGAAGAAAAGCAATTGAATTGACTAATTTTTAAAGGAAGTTTTACTTGAAATATTGTGTACTTCTAATGACTGCCCAATTAAGAACAGCATCTCATTCTATCATGGTTTAATATGTAAGTGGCTGGAAGGCAGAAACCGGATCTATTTAAATAATTTTTCTTAGCATCTAGTATACCATCATTCATGTACGTGAAATTAATTAAAGCTAACTGATGGTATTGCTAAATGTTCCCTTAAGGATACAGAATTCCCCAGAGATGAAACGAGTGGGAGATAGGGATGGGGCACTCAGCATAAAATCAGAACAAATTCAGTAAATTATTGGACTCTTCATAAACACCTAAGGATAAAGATAATACCTGGGTGTGTCTTTCTAGGGACAGTAGATCATAGCTTCACATAAATACACATGTACAATGTACATGGTGTAGAAATTTCCATGGATTGGAGTGGGGGATGATAGAAAGGAGATTTGGAAAGAAAGTGGTTAGAATTTGTGGAGCGTAAGTTTCCGATTCCCCTTTACTTAGCAATATTCCTATTGTGTATGACCTCAAAGTTCAATCCAAATGGAGAAACATCTAGAATTTTGGAACCACCAGAGAAGATAGCATTGTTTTTTGTGGTGAGTAAAAGGAGAAGATATGTATCGTTACAATAATGGAAACCTTTATGATCACATCTAAAACAAAAATACTGTGCTGTTGTGGAAAGTCAAGTTTGGTGGGAAATGAGAGGAATTGAACACATGGAGCCAAGGAGCAAAAAATAATAATGATAAAAAGGCATAGTAGGAGGTATTATATTAGGGTTAAATCCTTTCACCATGTAACTTTATTATATGTAATTTAGAAGGTTTTGGTCTATAAAGTATATTATAGTAACATGTATTTCTTTATAAAATATTAATTATATATTTAAATATGCCACTTTGATGGAAGAGAGATCCTTTAAAACTGAATTTTTAAAAAAACTGCATATTTTTTACTATGAACCACAAAAACTAGCAAATTTCAAATAATAGGTAAAAGATTACTTTCCAACTGAAAAGCTGTGAAAGCTATGTTTTTGTTTTCAAGATAAAAACTCTTATTCATCTTTCTATTTTTACACAGATCTCTTTGAAACAATGGCTTTTTTATTTTTTTATTTGGTTTAATTTTTAGAAAAGAGTATTTTTGGCTGTTTGTGCTTTTCTCTAACAAAAATTAATGAAGTCCCACCTACCCAATCCATTTTACACCAACTTGCATACTTGTCTAGCCCTGGTCAGGTGAAATTGGTCTGTTAATTTTATCAGCTGTGCTTCCACTACTCCTCAACTTATTATAGAAAATACTTGATTAAATGTTTTAGGATATGTGGGCTCATTAGGCAGGAAGGTGTATGTTCTAGGTAGCATTTAAAAATAACATATCTAGTTCATCTGGCATCTGGCATCTCACTTGTGAAGTGCCGATTATCTAATTATCTTGTCTACTACAAATTATCTATGGTCTAGGGGCACAGAATAAAAGGAGAAATCAGAAAGGTGAAATGAAAACCATCTTTAGGTTAAATTTTTCAGAAATTAAAAAAGACTGTTCTTTTAACTAGCAAAATAGCACAATTTTTGCTTGCAGGTACTTTGGAAAGATTTTAATGGAGCCCAAAATATTTCAAAAAGTTTATGAAATTATACAAATGCTAGAATCATGAAGTAGTCTATGCCTCTTAGCAAAAGATGTTTCATTATATTAATAAAAGTAGCCTGGTTTGAGACTACTGTAAAAGAACCCAACAAGTTTTTATAATTTTCGTGGAAAATATATTTGTTACTATGTTACCCACAGTATTACTGGCACATTTTATTTATTAGAAAAATAGGTTTTCTTTTATAAGTAAGAGAAATATTTTATTTAGTCCCCATAATATAAAATTAAGAATAATTAAATCATCAAATATTTTAAGTCATCTGAATACAAAATTTCAAAGGGTTACTATAATGTTTTATGTTATTAATAATAAGCAACAAATTCTGTGTTTTTAAATCCAAATAAAGAGAAGCTTATATTTGTGAGTTGGGTTTGAAAATTTTTAAAGTAATAAACTCTTATGTTAGAATAATACAATGAAAAAAAAGTAAAAAAAATTAATACAATGTACTTTAAACTTTTCCTATTTGCTTATCATAAAGATGTATTTTAGATATGCAAATTCATTTAAAAAAGAAGTAAAATAAAGCAATAAAAATATGAAATGCATGTATATTAAAGGCAGAATGTATATTTTTTTATTAATATTAAGTCAATTTAATAGAGAATTAAAAACTGCAAGAACAAGAAGCAGAAATTATTTTGACTGGTAAAACCTAATATCAAGAAAGTAAGCACATGTTTTAGAAATCTAGTGTCTTTAACTTTAAAATTAGCACCTTATTCTACTTTATAAAACTAATTTAAAAGACATAAGCCATTTTTATTTCCTTTTTTTTCAAAATTACTAGATATTTAATGTACCAATATTTAAAATTGTTCTAATTCTAATTTCTAAAGAAATTAGTACAGTTGAAGAATTTTTAATAGAAAAATGAATAGAAAACTACTGTAAACAATCAATATATTATTAGACATTACTAGATTAGTTCTTAATATACCAGGGAAAAGCATTTTGTATTTGTTTTCTGGTCTGATATCCAGCATTTATTTTTGTTTCTAACTATAGACTTTCTTTTCAGAGCAATGTTAAGTTTGTAGAAAAATCGAGCAGAAAGTACAGAGAGTTCCCATGTACTTTCTCCCCCAACCCAACCACCCCCTTACATGTTTCTTTGTAATTAACATTTTATGTTATTGTTTATAACCATTTTAAATTATCAGTTGATAAAGGTGATGATGATGATGATTGCTATTATTATTGCTATTATTTTGGTATTGGGGATTGAACTTAGAGGCACTTTACCACTGAATCACATCCCAGCTCTTTTTATTTATTTTTTATTTGAGATAGGCTCTTACTAAGTTGCCCAGGCTGGCCTTGAGATATTAGATCTTGTCCTGATTTTCAAATTTGTTTTTCCTATAATTAAATTTGAAGACATTTTCATGTATCTTGGCTATCAGTCCTTTATCCTACATATTCTTTATATTTCCTCCAGTGTATACCCTGTCTTTTCAATCTGTTAACTGTAACTTTCATAGAATAAAAGTCTTTTGTTTTAATGAAATCCAACTTAATCAATTTTTTATTTCATGGATCACACATTGGGTGTTTTATTTATCAAGACTTTATTACCAAACCCTGGGAAACTTAGACTTTCTCCTTATCTTTTAGAAGTTTTATAGTTTTATGGGGTTTTTTTTATACTTTTATGTTCGATACTTAAGTCTATGATCCATTTTGAGTTATTATTTTTTAAAAAAGTTTTGTGTTCATGACTTTGAATGTTGTGATCGACAAACTTCATCTATAACACTAAAAGTAAACACTTATTTTTCACCAGCATTTTTAGAAGTTTTCCTTTATCTCCTGATTGTTCTGAAATTTTTGAGATGTTTTCTCCTGTCTCCTTTTGCCATTATGGTCAAAAATGAAAGGTTCTGAATTCTGAACTGCGATTGTAAAGGCTGGAACAATCAATACCAAAGGAAACAGAACTGTAATGATGGAGCTTCGATTTCTAGACTTCTTTTAAATGTCCATGAAACAAAATCCAAAACCTGGGCAACCTTATAAACAAAGAGAGTGCAGGTGACAGTAATAATTTATATAATTTTTGCATAAACCCTAGGCTGCTGCAGGACTATCCAATAGAGTTTTCTGCAATGCTAGAAATGTGACATGTGACATAGTGACATGTGATGACTAAGTAATTGAAATGTTTATCTTGTGACTAAGAAACTGTATTGAGTATTTAATTTTAATTAATCTACATTTAAATTTAAGTAGCTACATGTGATTGTATAGCATTGAACAGCATTACTCTTAGGATGTCCTAGTACTCATTCAATTTCATCATAGTTTGGGGGCAAATGGTAAGTTAATGGTATAGTAAATCTAGGATGCTGAAGACTCAAGACTTTTTATAATACCAGCAATGCAGCAACATCATAACTTTAAATTTTATGATAGATTTAAGAATGTTTTCTATCAAGATATTTTAAATGTAAGTGTATTTCATTTCAATGGTTTCTTATCTTAATTGCAGAATAACATTACTTAAAATCTATTTCAAAAAGAAAATTTTCACTTTGTTGTTTGGAAAAATCTCTAAGAAAGAAGAAATGCAAATCATAGTATTCCCTAAAAATAACTGAAAACTGTTAGGCACTGTGGCACATGCCTATTTTCCCAGCAACTCAAGAGACAAGCTGGAGGATCAAAAGTTCTAGGCCAGCCTGGGCAACCTATTGCCACTGTCTCAAAATAAAAAATAAAAAGGGGTTTGGGGATATAGCTCAGTTGATAGAGTGCCTGCCTTGCAAGCACAAGGCCCTGGGTTCAATCCCCAGCAACGCAAAAAATAAATAAATAAATAAATAAATAGGACTAGGGATATAGCTTTATGGTAAAGCCTCCAGGGTTCAATCCTCAATACTAAAAACAAAAGCAAAAACAAATCCTGTATCATATATATTTTAAATAATATAAGACCAAGCGTATCATTTAAAAAATATGAAATAAATAATATATTGATTCATTTATTGCCTGTATCTTTATGGCTTCTAGATTCCTTTAAGATCTTCCTTGAGGCTCATTTTTATGTTAACAGCATATTCCTTCTGATGACTTAACCCATTCAATTTTACACATTTCCAAATACGTCTTCTAAAACTTGTTTCTGAGCCAGTTACTCACTTAACATGATTTCTTACTGCCTCTAACATAACATCCACACTGTTCAATCTGACACACAAAGTTTGAAAATAGAACCCCCTATAGCAGTGCTCTCAATGTTCTTTTCCATATAGTGCACCCTACATGATCATCTATAAACCAATTTTTTTATTAGACACTGGTCTTTTGTTCATCTGTCCTTCTCAAATTCTGTCCCCTTTCTTCCCTCTACAAAAATTCTACCAGATCAAATACTGTATATTTCCTGAATAATTTAAATGTCACTTCTCTATGTAGCTATCATTATTTCTGCCAAATATGTATAATCTATTCCCTTAGTAACAGCCACAGTGCATCATGGGAGTACTATGGTGCATAGAATTTTGAACTTTGTATTTTTCAAGCTACATTTTTTTCTTGATATTAAATACTTATGGGTTACTATTTTTTGTGGATATATAGCAGTTGCACAGAGGTAGCAGTATGCCTTGTGCACACAGTGATTTATAAACATTTGCCAAATAAATGAATGATTGCCACAAAAGTAATTTTCACTAGAATTAAAAGGAATTTAACACACTGTTGAAAGGAAGTACCTGATAATTTTGATCATTACCAAAAGAAATCTGAGTTAAATGGAAAGTGAGAGTTTGAGTTTTACTGCAAAATTACAGAGAGGAAAATAAATTGGACATATTAGTACTAGGCAATTTTATACATAGGAAATGAATGGCAGATAATGCTTTAACTGAAATGATTCTGGCTAACTCTTGCCATATCACCACACTGCTCCCCAAAATATGCGATGGACCTTGAGATATGGGTCAAGTTTGATTTAAAATGTTCTATTTCAGGTATCATCCTGGCCTTACTCAGACTATTTAAACTTTTATTTCATTTTAGGAATAAACAATAATATGAGAGAAAACCAAATATCCCATTAATCAATGTGCACAGTTTTACAATTCTCTAGCTTTCCTCTTTTATAGTACCAAGGAATAAGCAAATAAAATTACATTCAGTCTATGTGTATAAGGTGTATACAAAACAAATGAATTTCATGTTAAGACTTGGGTCCTGTTGGGCACAGTGGTGCATCCTTATAATCCCAACTGCTAGTGAGCCTGAAGCAGGAGGATCACAAGTTCAAAGCCAGCCTCAGAAACTATCAGGGCTCTAAGCAACTTAGTGAGATCCTGTCTCAAAAATCAAAAATAAAGCTGGGCACACTGTGCATGCCTATAATCTCAGCTGAGGCAGGAGGATCTTGAGTTCAAAGACAGCTTAGCAATGTGTTGAGACTCTGTGTCAAAATATAAAAAGGGCATCTATAGGTAATGAATAAAGTAGATAGGAATATTTTAGAGGAAGGTTTTATTGGACATTTTTCAACAGACAATTCTTTATTGTGGGGATTGTCCTATGCATTTTACATTATTTAGTAGTACTCCTGGCCTTAATCCATTAGATGACACTTGTAACACCTACCTTTATCCCCTTCATTTTAACAAACAAAATGTCTACAGACATTGCCAAATACCTTTGCAGGGCAAAATTTCCCATAGCTGAGAATTTCTGTTTTAGTGTAAATTCCAGTGGCTTCACACTTTTCTTCAAAACTAGTGTGAGTATCAAGAGATTTTTATAAAGGTGTTACATCAGTTCTTTAGTTTGGAAACCTTTTTATAATAAGATTGAAATAAGGCAAATATTTACAAATCATTCATCTGAAGAATACTAAAATCTCTATTAAATTTCCCTTAAGAAAGATTTGTTATGGAAATATTTTTGTTTTATTTATTAATGAGAACCATACATGGGTACAAATAATCAATAATGAATAAGGAACTATAGTTTAAAGGAATATCTTCATTTGACAAAGAGAAAAATAATGTGAGAGGGTAAAATGAGAGAGTAAGAAAGAGAGAAAAAAAAGAGAGGGAGAGAATGGCAGAGAGATATCAGACCCAGAATCTAGAACATCAATAGACAGGATTTAGAATATGCAGATCATATGGAGTCAAAGAGTCTTGGCCTGGACTTTAATTCAGAGAAAGAAAGAACTGATTTTGAGGAAGGACTATAACACAAAAAGCACTAATCCTTAGTGTAGTCTAGGAGAAAACAGGAAACACAAACTTGTTGAAGTGTGTTGAGATCAGTGGAGGGAAATATCAAACCAATTTATGAAAGTGAAACTTGGTCAAGTCACTCCTTTGAATTTTAGTTTCATAATTTTCAAAATGGGTTGTGGATGGTGTCATATGCCTGTAATCCCAGCAGCTCAGGAGCCTGAGGTACGAGGATCTTGAGTTCAAAGCCAGCCTCAGCAAAAGCAAGGCACTAAGCAACTCAGTGAGATCCTGTCTCTAAATAAAATACAAAATATTGGTGGGGATTGGTGGTCAAGTGCCCCTGAGTTCAATCCCTGGTACCACCCTCCCCACCCCGGCACCAAAAAAATTTCAGCAATGAAGACAACATAATTTCTCTTGTATACTTTATGAACGACTTCAAGAAGTTGATGAATATGGAGCATTTATGTCAATGAGTATAATTTGCCACATATTAGATTAATGTTAGGAATTGTTTGAAAATAGCTCTGACGAGTAAATTGATTTTATAGCACATTTGTGCTCCTAACAACTAGTTGGAAAAAATTACAAAAGGCCATAGTCATTGCTTCAGCAAATATTTAATTGAGGCCTGGATTTGTTCTAGCCCCTGAAGATACACCAATGAAATACATAGGGATGATCTCTTCATTGATTAGCTGGCATTCCTAAGAGTATGCTAGGTGTTTAGTAGCACCATTATAAAGGCTAACAATTTTGAAGTGTTACCATGTGATTGTTATAATGTATAATGCTATAATATTATAATTCTCTTGAAGTCACAGAAAGAAAGGGTTATCAGCACTGTCTCTTGTATATTTTAGGAACCAGATTAAAGGATCATTAAATGAATTAATCATTCAGGAATATTCACTGAAAATAATTTTTGAGGACAAATAAAATTATCACAATAATACTTTCATTTTAAACAGTGACCATGTAATACCATGAGCAATGCATTTGACTACTGTTTACAATTTAGGTTATCTTTGCTCACTTCATGTATCTCACAATATGGAATGATCTCATAAGCCCATATTAGGTGTTAGTCTTTGGTTGTTTCATTTCTTCGGTGGTTTGCCCATCATTCAAAACAGGCTAAATGTTACCTTTATAAAACCTTAAGCTCCTGTTATAGTTTGTTAATTACAGAAGAAATAAGGTGGGTTTCTTATAGGTGAAACTTTTGATTTAAAGGATTTTTTTAAAACCCTTAGTGTTGATAGATGTTGTTGAACCACTGACACCAAACACTTTAAAAGCTGTGCTTTTAAGATTGTCCATTAGGTGGTTTAATAGTAGCTTCCTCACAAATCTGATATCTTCCACAATCTTTGTTAAGAAAATAGAAAATCCTTTCCATTGGATCAATATCTTTACTTTGATTCTAAGCCTGAATCATCCAAATGGAATATGATATTTCCTTACTTCCCAGGTTGATAAAACTTTTAAATTTGTGTTTAAAAAGAACAATATTTAGTTTGCTAATCTATCTCTCCATTGTAGTTGTGTTTCTTCCTAAATGAGTCCCAGAATTTTTCAGATGAAATAAATCTTAAGGAAAAATTTTTTTTCACATTTAAAAAACTGTTAAGATGGTTTCTAAAGAATGATATGTTTTTTCCTAGAAAAGCTCTAGAGAAGAGAACACTTTACTTTTAAAATAACTGCACATTCTATGTGGTTGAGAGCAAGTACCAAGACAGTGTTTGCAACAGAATAAATACATTTTTTATTAAAAACTTTTACAAAACTTTCTCGTTACCTTGCATTTTGTGAGAAACAGATTATAATTCATTTTTCTATTCATTCAGCCTTGTGTTAGTCATCTTTTTATCACTGTGACCAAAATACCTGACAACTTAGAGGAAGAAATGTTTATTTTGCTTCATAGTTTCAGTGATTTAGTCCATGGTGGGCTAACTCCATTGCTGTGGCCTGAGGTGAGATAGGACATCACGGCAGAGGGGTGTGGTTCAGGACATTGGCTCAGTTCATTACAGATGAGAAAAGAGAAATGGACTCCTATGAATATGAACCCTTCCAGGACATACTCTCAGTGACCCTCCTCTTCTAGCCATGCCGAACACACTCATAGTTTCCACCTAGTTAGTTCATTCAGAGTAAGATGAACTGATTAGCTTATGGCTATCATAATCCAATAATTTTACCTATGAATATTTCTACATCAATTCAGAAGCTTGGAGAGGACACCACATATCCAAACCATAACATTCCTTCCCTAAACCCCCTAAGTTTATATACATCTCACCATGCAAAGTATGTTGAGAATAAAACAAGACAAATTCTATAGCTCCACATCCAGGATCTGGGGCACATGACATCCTGATTTGCTCTCCAAAGGCTTTGTGTAACTTCAGGCCAATGCCTTTGCTGATGCTAGCTCACATGGTCTCTCTCAACTTGTTTTGCTTGATTTCTTCAGGTGGCATCTCTTATTTTGAGGTGTAGTTTCCACTGCAGGTTTGATTTTCTTCTCACATCCTCTTGCATCACCCTTTCAGAGGCAACCCACAAGAACTCAGATCATGCTATAATTTTCCTGGCTTCCCAGACCATCCTTCAAAATCTCCATGGGAGCCTCCATGACCTAACCTCATTCCTGCAGAACCAAAATCTGTTGCCAGCTTATGCAGTAGCTGGTTCCCCTGAAACCATGACTGCAGAGTACTTTATGGCTGAGCATAATGAGACTGTATCTTAAGTCTCTCTGTGTAAGCAGGACACCCTCACAATCTTTTCTCAAAGGAGTTGTCCATCTACACCATTGAGCTTATGTTGGATATGTTCTTATACATTTCCTGAGATGCTCTCAAGCCATCTTTCCTTTGTCTCTGTGCAAAGTAGTTAGTAGTTAGTCCCTTTAACTACCACATCTTTCCTGGTCCCAATGTTACACACACTTTTTGGGTCAGACTGCAAGTTTTTAAAATCCTTCGGCTCTGCTTTATGCTTCTGATTCTCAAAATAAACCTGGCTAAAAGCTGCTGGCCACATCCATGCCACTGACTGAATGCTATGCTGCCTTGATTTTCCTCTAGCATATTAATTAGTCCACCACCTTTAAATTAGGCCTCACACAAAATATCAGGACATGAACAAAATGTAGACAAGATCTTTGCCAGAATATAACATGAATGGTTTCTACTTCAATTTCTGGTAGAGTCCTCAAACCTCATGAGCAGTCTTCATTGTCTGCATTCTGGTCTTCTGAGTTCCCACCAGAATGACCCAGTGAGCTCTGATTACAGCATTCTAAGGCTTCTTCAGCTGGAATGCCCATACTTTTCCAAGCCTTTGAACAATTCTTAGACATAGCAAATATTCTGTTAGGATCTGAAGATGCATGATTAAATAGATGAAGATCTTGCATCTTGAGTGCTCAAAGCATGGATGAAGTAACCATATATGAAGTAACATATATTTTACAAAGTGCAATATTTTGTAACAACAGTACATATCCTATACCATGGAATAATTTCATATGAATTATTAACTTCTCCCTGTTGTTCATATCTGTGTATATTAAAAACATTCATGTATATCCAATAAATATGCTATTAATAGAGCTGACATACACTTTTGCACATTAGCAATTTTTACACTTTTAAAATGTCCTCAAATAAGTTAAATAAGGGCTTAATGTATAGGACAAAACAAGAGTAAAGAAATAGTGCAATATAATGTATTTTTTTCTAACCATTTTTTAAAAAGTATCAGTAGTTGTTATAACTCATTATATTAGCAGATTAGAAAAAGAACACTATTGGATCCCCAAAGTACCGAAGCAAGAGTACTATTATGGTTTGTAAAGAAGTCAAGTAGAATTAACTCATGTTGCTTCTAGAGAGTAAAATAGAGGAATGACTTCCACAATATTCTGGAATTACTATTTAAGTGATTTTCTGATGAAGAGACATTCCTAATGTTTTGAAGTATATTTGGAATGAAAAACTACAACCTAGAAGAAAAATCTACAAATAACTTAAGAAATATAGACAGAAAAAATCACAATTAAAAATATATTAATAGATGACATCACAAATGTATGCAGTGAAAAGATTGGATTAGATAGTACTTGATTATTATTCATATCTGGATTAGTAAAAAGATCAATGGTAAGTGCATAAATAGTTTATTTTATAAAATCTGGATCATAAAATCTATTATGTAGTATGCCATTCCTGAAAATATTCATTTTGATATGCACCATAATAAATAATGCAAAAAATATCTTTATATGTGTTTTTTACTTATTAAAAGAAATATTTTGAAGAAATCCTGGCAAGAGAAGAATATATATATTCTTTTGCACTAACATGCCTTTAATAGTACAAAAGAGCTTTTATACATATATGTAAATATATATACTTTAGAATTTATATAAGTGTAATTTACATATGAATATATGAATACATATATATATATGTATATATTAACCTGACATTTCTTGTGTCCTTAATGGATACAGTATACTAACGATAAGAATAAAACTATAATGACGGATTTTTGTCATTAACTAAAAATTTGTCAGAATATGTTACTTCCTGTTATTAAAAAATATTTGAGAGTAAATTCAGAGCAGTAATCACACTTCTATAGATTCTGACATGTTACTAATGTAATTTTGTGTGTATTGTTATGTAACATGTATAAAGAGGAATTACTAATATTTTATGGTCATAAAATCTAGCATTTTGACATAATACTTCAATAAATCTGCTCAAAATTGATTGATTATCCTACTAAGACCTGATGATGAGAGAAAAACAGTGTATATATATATATAGTACTTGTATTTAAAAAGACATTCCCATTTTAAATCGTGGGATATTATTATCTTATGATATCTAAGGCAGAAAATTTGTAACAGGAAGACAATTAGCAATATACATTTAATTAATATAAATGTGAGCTAAGATTAAAAGTTAATCTAAGGTTTGTGACATGAGTATTTAAGAGTAATTATCTGTGCAGCAGGCATCAACAAAATTTCAACTAAGCACTTTAAAAAATATTTCATAAGTTTGTACCAAATTTATAAGATGCATCAGAAATTTTATTGCCTTTATCTAGTGTTATGATTTGGATGTGAGGTGTTTCAAAAAAATTGATGTGTGAGACAATATGAGAAAGTTCAGAGGTGAAATGATTAGGTTATGAAAGCCTTAACCCAATCAGTTAATTAATCCTCTGATGGGGTTTAACTGAGTGATAGCTGAAGGCAGGTAGGGTATGACTGGAGGAAGTGGCTCATTGGGAACATGCCTTTGGGGTATATATTTTGTATATGGCAAGTGAAGTCTCTCTGCTCCTGATCATCATGCAAGCTGCTTCTCTCCTCCACACTCTTCTGCCATGATGTTGTCTCACCTGGAGCCACAAGGAATGGAGCCAGCCATCTGTGGACCTCTGAAACTGTGAACCCCATATAAACTTTTCCTCCTCTAAAATTGTTCTTGTCAGTTCTTTTAGTCACAGCAGAAAAAAAAATCTGGCTAAAACATTTAGTAATTATTTACTAAGCTTAAACTTAGTATAAAGCACTATGCAAAACACAGGATACAGCTGTGACTTAAAAAAATTAAACAAGGGTGAATAATATGTAGCAAATGCATCTGAACAAATTAGAGGGTAATTGATTACCCTTAGCAAATACCATTTGAGTTAAGATTTTAAAGATATGTAAGAGTTAAGATACTCCCAAAATGCAGCATTTCTGACAATTTGTATAAAGTCGAGATGACACATTCTTTAAAGGATCTGCAAGAAAGCATAATTGCATATAATTCAAAGAATGAAATAGATAGTTAAAGGACAAGAAATTAAAGACACAGATCATGAAGGACTTAAATAACTATATATTTTTTTATCTTGCCAGCAGAGGTTAATATGTAAGGTGTTAATCAAAAGGTTGATGTGGGGCTTGGATGTAGCTCAGTGGTAAAGTGTTTGACTAGCATGCACAAGGCTCAGGTTTCAATTCCTAGGACTGTAACAAACAAAAAGGAAAAAAGAAAAAATTAATGTGATAAGATTCTTGTTTTGAGAAGATAATTTTGTTTAGTTCTAGAGTAGGATTTAGAGGGCTATAATATGGATTCAAAGGAAACTGTATACTTTTTGGCAAACTAGACCAAAAAAAAGTGATTTTGGAGGTATGAAAAAGAAGTGAATATGAAAATTATTTAGCAGATAGATCAACCAGATTTTATGGATAAATTATAGAAAACAATTTGTTTATTAACTGATCATAGAAAAGATCAAGGACCAAGAGACATCTGATGGTATTTATCAAACTAATAATTTCTGGAGGAGAAACATGTCAAGGGGAGGATGCAGACTTTGAGCTCATTTCAGGCATATCAAATGTGCATGTCTTTGAGTCATGCTAAACACGGTGCTCCATATGCAAAAGTGGGCTCATAAAACAGAATTTCTCTGGGGTCTAAATCTGTGAATGATTAGTAGGTAGATATGGGTGTGGCTGAAAAGGCAAAGAGAGAAAATTATATGAGAACAATTCTGAATCCTTTTGCTCCTAATCTCAGAATTTTAAAGGCTAAATAGAAAAAGACAACCCAGTATAATATAAAAAGATTAGCCAGAGATCTAAAGCAGGATTGTGTGTGTACCTGTATGTGTGTACCTGTGTGTGTGAGAGAGATTGTGTGTTAAGAGAGGGAATTGTCAAAGACAGTCAAGGAAGACTTTAAGTTTTTATCTCCATTTTAAAATCATCTTTTGCAGTTTTCATATTCATTTGGAAAAATAAAACTAATCAACATTTTTCATAATTTAAAGTCAAATAATAAATATATTGTATTATGTTCCTTGATTTTTAGTAACTTGAAAGTTATTTGATTTATTCTTGTTAGTTTCATAGAAATACATGCTTAGTATGTTATCTGCTTTGGCATTTGCTTATAATTGAAATTCTGTACTGCAGATCTAAAGAAAATGCTGAATCATATTTCAAGGGATCATTTGTTATACAAATCCTCACCTCTAATAAACTGCTTAAACTAAACAGGCAGAGCTAGGCAAAATCAGAAAATATTCTGTTTGTCCTTTACCATAGTTCTCTAAATTTACCCTACTTAAGTAGATAACATGACATATCATTTTGGCACAGACCAATCCTATCTTATGAGCAGGTCAGCAGTGCTCTGAAACTAACATCTCTTTGCTTACCCCAGGAGAAATCCTCAACCAAGCTCTAATGAGCATTGGTAAATATTCAATGTATACTCTTTCCCTTGCCCATCAAGTCAAATAACTGAAGCATTGTCCTACATCATCTTTCAAAGTTCTATAGCAGGATTGACCTTAGGTTGCCCCAAGTATAATATGCTCAATAACAGGCTTTATTTGCCTCATTTATTCCTTGCCTTCCTATATAATTTTCCAGTGTCTACTGAGATGACAACCCTTGCCACATAAAAGACATGCATCAGATTTTCCTTGCTAAAATAGTGTATTAGAGCTTTCCAGAGAAATAGAATGAGTAGTGTATATATAATTTTTAAAAAGTTATACTATAAGGTATTGTTCATAAGATCATGGAGGCTGGCAAGTCCCCAGTTGTTCAGAATGGCAGCAAGTTACAGACTCCAGCAAGCCATTGGTGTAGCTCCAGCCTGAGTTTGATGGTCTCAGAAACAAGACTTGTTGATTTAGTCCCAGTCCAAAGGTGTGTAGGCTCAAGGGCAAGGAAAACCTAATGCTTCCATTTCAGACCCAGGATAGTCAACTTTGTGTTAGTGTAACAGAATACCTGAGACAATGAATATATATATATATATATATATGCACACACACACACACACACATATATATATATAGTTTAAAGGATTAAGAAAGAATGCATACAAAGCATAAATAATTTCAAAAGGTGACCTAAGGTCATCAATAAGATTATAGATTACTCTTTTACAAATAATATTTCTGAAAATTACACAATTGATACTTATGAGTTTCAAAGTCTGAGAATAAATATATCAGATCAATTCCATTCTTTTATTAAGACTAAGGAAACGGTGAGAATCATTATGATTATTTGGAGCAGTCATAGTCTATTTTGTCCATTGTACACAATATGGAGAGAAGACAGGAAAGTGATTGTATGTTAACTATTGGTAAAACAATGCCAGATACTACAAAGAATTGAGTGTGGTTTGTGTGGGCTGGGGTAGTAACCAAGTGATAGCATTTGCCTACATATTAGTATATGTAGGGTACTGAGTTCAGCACTGCAAAAAAAAAAAAATGTTTCCATTGTCTGTGCTTTTTAAACTCATATTTTCCATTTCTTTTAAGAAGTATATACATTTGTGTTGATTAAAGAATCTTACATGGCATGTAAATTTATACCTCCCCACACACAAATGATTCCTTGATTCCTTCCACTGGGATGATTTTATTCTTAAGGAGAAATAATTTTCTAAAAATATTGTTGTAGCATATAAAACAAAATGTTAACTTTTAGCAATATTATGTGTAGCTTTTTAAATTAATTTCCCAACTGTACTTTAGGGCTAGCAGCATGTGCTCAGTGCTACATTACTGTGCTTTCAAAGAGATTCTCCATAATGCTTCTGAGAAAGTAGTTGATCTTGTGTTCATTGGAGGTTCTTTATTGTGAGTCCCTAGTATTCCTGCAACAATGAAAGTGTTGTTATTCAAATGCACATAAATGCATTCAGTCCATAATAAGAGCATATTCATAGCTAGCATATTATAACTATTCATAGCTATCTATAAATAGTTAAAGAAACAATTGTGTGAAATGCTTGATATTCCTCTGAACCACTTTTTGCAATTTCATTTTTAAATTCAGATTTCAGTGGTGCTCATAAGATATTCAGATATTTTTGTTAAGATTTGCACTGACAAGACACAAGGTTCTTAAAATTACATATTGTATTTCATCAAATGTAAGCAGTCCTATAGGTATAAACAATTATAAGAAATATTACAAATGCTAAACATGCAGATAATGTAGTTATTACTTTGCCATGTGTGTTTAATCGTCTTCCTTAATATTTCTTTCTTTCTAGATACACCATCAGTTAAGATTATACCATCTACTCCTTTTCCACAAGAAGGACAGCCTTTAATTTTGACTTGTGAATCCAAAGGAAAACCACTGTAAGTGATTTAATGAGCAATAAAGTTTTTCACTATTTCTTTTATCCTCCTTTGATTGCAGGGTTTAACTGTAGAAATCCACTGTGTTTATCTTTTCTTAGTGGGCAAAGTGATCTCTAGAACAAAAAACCCCCTGAACCATGTCTTCATTAAGTGTCTGTAGAAGATTGGTTTTTACTTTGTCATCTAGTGAAGTTTCTGGGAAGGTTTCCAGCTGTGATCCCCCTACCTCCACCCTCTTTTTTTTATAGTAAGATATTTCAACCTCAAAGAATTGTAGGCTTAATCAGTCACTACTTATACCATCAAATTGATAATAAAAGTTGCACATTGCTGAATTTAGTTCACCCAAACAAAACAGAAAATATGGAAGCATCTGCAAATAAACCCAGGTTTTAAATGGAAAATCATTTTTGAAATAAGAAAATTCAAATGTATGTTCCTTATGTAGTATCCAATGAGACATAATTTGTGAATGTAATAAGCTTGGTTATTATGAATGAAAAGGGTCAGAGGCTCAATGTTTTCAATTATAAAGTCATTTCATTATTAAAATATATGTATGCTAAAGTCACCTCAATTCAAAACTTTACTTTGTGGTGTTAATATTTATAAACAGGTAACTCATAGGATCCCAGTTGTTTTATGTGAAATTTAAACATGAATTTTTCAAATACAAATCATTTAATACTATGATTGTTTTAATATAATAACTATCTAGGCTTAGCTTTTTGCTTGATTTTAAAAATGTTTACAATTGATTGCATTCTGTTTAAATTTTAATAAAATGAATTTAGTTGTACTCTGTACATAGCTATATGAGATTCTGTGCAAATTAGGTTAAATTACTAAAAATTTGCTTTCAATGATATATTTATGTAAGTGTAGGTAGCATATTATACCATGAGGAATCTTTCCTTAAAAATATTGTAAGATAGAAAAAGAACAAAGTAAGATAGAAGCCTGATATTTCAAATTCTCCCCTTGCATACCATTATTTTTATCTTTCTCAGTGAATCAATGCCTTCTTTATCATAGATTTGATATTTTAATATTATTTTCTCTTCAATAATTATTTGTCAGAGACACAAAGACAATGATTTTAGGAAAAAATTATGGTTAATCTATTATTTTTCTATCTTTTAAAATGTATTGGAAGTCATTTTACACCTCAAAAGGAAATTTTTTCCATAGTAACTTGACTTCATAGGCTGATCAATTAATTCACTTTTATAATTTAAACTTCTGAGGAGCTTAAGATGCTTACAAAAAACATTTTCTACTATAAAAAGCTGTTCATATGTGACTAGTACATTTCAGCATTATAGCTTCAGCAAGAGTTTTTTTGGCTATAAATTCATTGCTTTAGGGAAAGAAGTGTAATGGACTTTAGTCATCTTTAGACATATTTAAATGCTAAATTCCTCTGTTTCTGTGTATTCACTATCAAAACAAAACCTCTTTCTCAACTGTCCTTTTCATCTCAACTCTTGATTCTTTCTAATGTTATTTTCCAACTGTGTCTTTTCCTCCTCTCTCTTCATTTTCTGTCTCTTCTGACAATCCCAGGGACCCACATTTGGAGATAGGAAGGACCATATGATATGAAGGATATGGAGATATGAAGGATAAGGACAAAGCACACAATTTTACTTTGATTCTTTTATTTTCCTTCAGATTTATCCAAAAGTGCATATGTGTACACTTGGATATATTCAATGCATGTGGTTAAATGAGCTGAAGATGTTTAGGTATAAGTTCTCGCATATTCAAAGAACATCCAGATGTCTGTTCTTAGATGTCATGCCTACTCCCAACAAGTGCAAAATCATTTTGTTTATGAACTATGAGGTTTGTGAAATTACATTTTCAAGTATCCATGTCACTCACTGCAGACTGAATAGAGGTGCCATATTTAACTAGAAATAAACCTTGATGTATAGTAATCCTCTGAATTGCAGATGAATGCCAAATACAAAATCTCTTCTTTGGTGTGTGTGGCGGGGATGCTGGGGATTGAACTCAGAGGCACTTGGCCACTGAGACACATTCCCCAGCCTTATTTTGTATTTTATTTACAGACAGGGTCTCACCAAGTTGCTTAGCACCTCCCTTTTGCTGAGGCTGGCTTTGAACTCATGGTCCTCCTGCCTCAGCCTCCCAAGCCACTGGGATTACAGGTGTGCGCCACCACACCCAGCTCTTATTTTATTTAAGAAATAGAAAAAAATGCCTTTTTCAGATGATCCTGATTAGTCTCACTTTTTAAACAGAAAAAGCAAATGATAAGCTTCCTATTTTACAGAAGAGCAAACCAAGTCTTGAGAGTGTGATTCAAATTTTCCTTATTCCTGCAGATTTAAGATTACTGAGCCAGGATTTACACTCAGTTCAGTCTTGCCCAAAGTTTATACTCTTTCAATTACTTACTACTACTTCAACTGCTGAGTCTAAATTGCTACTTAGTTGACCAAACCTACTTTTGGGAATCTAGGATGAGACTCACAATTATTTTCAGCCCTGAAGTTGAAACCCTGGATGTTTTATGGTAAAAATTGATTAGTCTCATATATTTCACTGTTGCCATATTTATCATGCTTTTTTCTTTATCGATACTCTATAAACACTTGCAAATTTCTACTCAACTGACCACTTCTGGCATGAGTTTATTCCCATATAAAAAGCCCTACCTAGTACAATTAATTGAACAATTAACTCATATGCTCCATTAGGGTTGAAAATGGTTATTATATTTTGACTTTTATCCTTAGAGATTCCAGTGTTATAACCTGTATGCTTTGGTCCACAGATAAATATAAATTAGCATATTTTCTTGTATTATGTTTTCATTTCCTTTTTTGCCTTTTCCTTTTGCTTCCCTGTAGGCTGTCAGGCCATCAACTGTAAAGTTATAGTCAATTTCTTTGATTTTCTACTTCTTCTACTGATTTTTTTGCTTTTCCTAATTTTCTTGAAATCAACTCACCTCCATTTTCAAAGTAACTATCATTTCCAATAAATGAAGGCAATTAACCTCTTTGAAGACAATTTACCTTGTAGCCTCTCTGCAGTTTATATTCTATCTCCAGCAGTGCCACATGAGGCAGATAGGTCAAAAATGAAGGGAAGACTAAAAAGAAAACATTGGATTTTCCCAGAAGGAAGTCTTACTGATCATAAAGAAAATACTCTCATTAGAGCAAACAGAACAGAAGGTAAATTGAAATGGATTAATCAAGGAGTTTATAGGTAGTGGAGAAGGAGCAGAATCACTAATGAGAAAGCTATCTACTTCAAAAAATGATTCATAAAAAAGTGGAAAAAGAAGACAAAAACTTTGAAAACAAATTTAAAGTTAAAATATAATTTAAAGGCATAGTAGGGAGGCTTCTCATATTTTAAGATAGAATCAAAGGAATGAGAGTAAAGATGAAGTTTGTGATATCACTTATCCAATGGGCAGGTTAGAACTGCCTGTTCACTCTGGTGATCACTGCCAAAGTTCCGCTCCATTACATTGCAGCTATTGCACCTGGTTCCCCATTTTGTTATTTTGGCACCACTGAGAAGCAGCACTATGGCTCAGTTCAGTTGTCTCCCCAGACACCTAATTTCTATCACTGTTACTGTTTACCGCATCTACCTCTAACAAGCAAGTCAGAAATGTACAATGGATTTATGATTTCCTTACATCTTCTAGCTAACATAAATAATATATTTAATCCATGACCAAACCTTCATTGTTTCTCAGAAAAAAAAAAATGTTTGACCAACATATGGTTTCTTGAAGAATGAGTTATTAATCATTATTAGGTTTATTGTTAGCAGACAAAATAACACCATTATCTTTTGTGCAAATCATAAAATGATGGTGTGGCCCAAGTTGTTTTGAGACTCCTGTTGCAGGCTGCACTGCTGCATGCTAATGTTGTTTTCCTTGTTCTAAATGTGAGGGCCCCAGTGACTATTTATGAACAATCATGCCTTATTTGCCTGCTTTGGACTGAAGCCTTTTGCCATTTTCCTGTGGAACAGCTGCATAACTTGGGCCAGAACCAAATTGTTCCACTTGACACTACTATAGAGCCATTCTATTCTTTCCTTAAAAGAGAGATTACTGTACATGTCTGTCTATTGTTTTAATTTTAGTTTAAAGTGAGGACCAAGCTAATGCCAGCCACTTTTCTTTCAAGTCCCCAGAGTTTTTGCAACCCTCTTCTTTCTTTGGCTGAATTCCCAGACAGCTTTCAGGCAACAGCATTCTCCATTTATAAAAGTGGAGGAAGAAAAAAAAAAAAACCTTGATATTACATTAAAGTCATGACCTTAAGTGGTGTGGGGGGTTGCACCCCCCCAAGCTATGACTAGAGGTCATCATTCATTTCAATTCCATGTTTAACATTTGATGAATTTACTTCCAAAGAGTGATGGGATATTTTCAGTTGAATAAATGTGAATTTGGCATTTATTTTCTAAGAGAAAATAATTATAGGATTTGATAAATTTTTCTGTGTATCCAACACAGTGCTTATATTGTATTTCATATTTTACCTTCTGGTAACCATAATTTTTCTTTTGTTCTTGGCATAAATCTAGTATGCACAATTGCACAGAAAAGAACATCCCTAATTTGTATAAGAAGAAAGATTTAATCTTTAGAAAGACAGATCACATACCACATAGCAACTAGTAAGATGTTGTAAAGGAACAATTACATGTCCATTTTGGAAATGATAAGAATTAAGGATAAAATTTGATATGCACATATTAATTCATTATCATATCAACATAATTCATTTAAAAAGACAAAAATTAAGGCAAAACACTTATACATCAAGCTAGTTTTCTCAGCCTAACATACCTTTATACAAATCACAGATTATTTGTTAATTGTTATGCAATGTAATTAGTCAATGAAATGGCAAAACATTTCAGAAGTTAATGAAGGCAAGTTATCATCCAGAGTGAATTCACTAAAATAGGAAAAAATATATGATTTTGAAATAACAATGTAGATCAATGATAATAGCAATTCATATAATTTGACTTAAAATATGAAGGGTGTTATTAAAGAATATCTATCTCTTTCCTGCTGTAAAAGCTTTCTAATTAACCATCAAAGTCTGTGTTTATGATTAGATAGTATGATTAAGCAGTTATGCTCTGGGGCACAAAATGCTTTATGGTGTAGAAAGAGAAATCCAGACCTGAATTTGGATTAGAAGCAAATAATCTATGTCCTCAGTGGTTTTGAGCAAGTCACTTGACCATATCATTTTTTTAATTAATAAATTTTGTTTTTAGAATAGTTCTAGATTCATAACAAAACTGAGCAGAAAATGGAGAAAGTTCCTATGTATACCCTCTCCCCACACATGCGCTGCCTCCCTCATGATCCATGTTCCATGCCTAAGTGGTACATTTCTTATATGGCTGAGTCTATGCTGGCTTATCAGTTTAACACTAAAGTCCATCATTTCATACAAAAAGTAATACAAAAAGTAATTTTTATCCCCAATATTAAGAACTTTAAATTAAGAATTCTAAATTCCTAAAATTAAGAATTCTAAGTTAAGAAATTTAGTAAATAAATTGTTTAAAGATTAATGACCATATATATGAAATGTCTATTTGTAAGTAATTTCTTAATAAACAGTATCCATAAGGCTAATAGCAAATTATTTGGTCAAGGAATTACATAAGTGTATCTCAGCAATTTTCAGACTCAGAAGTCATAAACATATATTTAATTTATATGCTGATATTGTGCTCCTTTAGCAACTCTGGAAATGGAGTTATTATGTCAATTATGTTCCCATACTCTGGAATTCAAGATTCTAAGCAGAATAAACACATTCTCAAACAATGTTTTGAACTTTTAAAAGCATGTTTGAACATCAAAGAAACCCAGTTTGAAGTCAAGGTAAAATTCATACAGAAACTGGGTTATTATTATTTTTTATTTTTGGACTGGGGATTGAACCCAGGGGTCCTTAACTACTGAGCAACATCCCCAGCATATTTATAATGCAACATATATATACATTGCATCATATTGCATAACAATTAATGAATAATCTGTGATTTGTATAAAGGTATGCATATCAAATTTTATCCTCAATTCTTATCATTTCCAAAATGAACATGTAATTGTTCCTTTATAACACCTCACTAGTTGCTATGTGGTATGTGATTTGTCTTCCTAAAGATTAAATCTTTCATATATATATATATGTATATATATATATATACACACACACACATATACATACATATATATGTTATTGAGATATATATATATATGTTATTGAGAGATATATGTTATTAGGGTCTCTCTAAGTTGCTGAGGTTGGCTTTGAACTTGTGATCCTTCTGCTTCAACCTCCCTAGCTGCTAAAATTATAGGTATGTACTATACTGTCCAGCCTTAGCCAGTACTATTGGGATTAAAGAGACCAGTAACTAGTTAGTGAGTTTTGACAAAAATAAATGCAGAATATCTAGAAGGCCTTAACTCAAACTGAGCATGGCAAGTGTCATGAATGGTTAATAATCCAGAGTATGTGATGTATATGATCTTGTTTTACCACAATTTTATACATTTTCTCATTCTGAATTGTCATATTTAAACTACACAACTGCCTTGTGTTAAAAGTCTACAAAAGCTGCTACAATAATATCCATTTAGTAGATGAAGAAAACAAGTCTCTTGGAGGTCATATGACTGTATGGAGTCACCTGCTTGGTTAATAGTAGAACTGAGATTACAAACAAGATTTCTTTTTAAATTAACAACACTGATGGTTGTGTAATCTTGCTTGCTCAGTGTTTTCAGTTATTTTCACAATAACTCAGTGTAGTTGGCAGAAGTTAGGTAGCTTTCATAAGCTGCAAGAAATTTCCAAATTATAATCAAATACTTGTAAAATACAGCAGTTATTTAAATCCACACCAGTGTTAGCTTCTCACAATATTTTCTAAAACTTTCTAAGTGGACCTAAAACTTTCTCAGTAGTTTCTGCTGAGACTTTATATTTAAATTAATAATAGTTATTAGCTGTTGAATTTATTTGCTTTTAAAAGTAGATTGTTACATTCTAAATTTTATGTTGACTGAAGATTACAATGACAAAGCAATATTAGTGCAAATAGAGTACCAGTTCTATATAATACAATGGAAAACCTTAGAGGATAAAAAAAGAAAGGAAGAGGTTAAAAGAAAACACTCAAGAGCATATCTTTCTATTTAAATATCATACATAATATATCGCCAATTGACAGAATAAACATTATTAAGGTATCTTTATCATATAGATTATTGTATAAGCAGTCATTGGTAATAGAAATTCCAAAACATTTTTTTCTCTTTTTATCCTGTGATTTGGTATCTAGAGAGATATAAAATTGTTACAACTAATTAATTAAAAATTAAATGCAATATAGTCATTTTTTTCTATTTTGTTTTCAAAGGTAGAATATTAGGAAATCATACTGGGATTCTAAATTTCCATAATTAAAAAAAATACATTCATGTGATGTCCTTCCCATATGAGTTTCTTTTCTGAAGCCCATATGGTCTTTTGCTTCCATCTCATGGCTTGAAAATTTAATCACACATTGACTCTCTGGAAACACACAAGTGGTTATCTTGGAAATGAGACTGAATATATTTGGTTTTGTTTTTGAAACAAGAAGCTGACTCTCGGTAATCTCTACTGCTGTTATTTAGGCTGGGCATCTGTGGTGTGTTGGGCACTCAATCATTTTCAATTAAATGTTCCAATGTCTTATGAAAGTCCCATAAGAGCTTGCAGAACCACGATTATAGATCCATAGAGGAAATGTACTTTTTGAACATTTCCAGGTAAGCAGTTTTCTTGCAACAAAAAAAACAATTATTTTGAGGGATTATGTAAATGTTCACCAGGAAACCTACAAAGATGTCCCAATATATTTAAGACACCTTTGTGGAATGATGCTGTTTTATACTTTGACTAGACTGTCAGGATAGGTACTTTTGACTCCTTGGTTAAAAAATTCATAGTTTAAAAGAATGATTTACTGAAGAAATGTTGGCCTATTCTTCTACAAGTACCATCCAGTAGTATTTTCTTTTTCTCTGCATTTTTTCTATAATACATGTCATAAATTTAAAGTTAATATACCTCTGGTAGACACCAGCACAATTTGCTAAAAAGTGAATTATTCTGTGCCTATAAAACCAATTGTGAGATATTTTGATTGTCACTCTGCATAAATATGTGGAGGGAAAAGAGTATTTAAAACAAAATTAATTCAGAATCAGTGTAGAGATTTGGTATTATTTCAATGAATGATAAAACTTAGAAAAATCCTTATTCCCTAGAAAGCTACTTATTCAAAGAAATTTTCTCGTGTTACACAGTTTTTACATAATAATCTCAATTAAGACATATCCTGAAACAAATAATCTCAAATAAGACATATCCTAAAACATGCAGTAGCCTCTGAACTTTAAAGTTGGAAAAATAAATTTAAACAGCAAACAATATTCCATTGTTGGAAATAGGAACATTTCCAAATGGCTCCAATTAGAATAGAATCTCAGTGATTGATGAGGGTCTTAAAGCCCCATTCTTACAAATTCAGGTTATCATAAATATCTGAGATACCTGTTGAAAAGGAAAAAATAAAATTTGAAAAGGCAGAAAAAAATAGAGCAGCATCTGCAGTGACCTGTGGCCTGCAAAATTCACTAAAATGTGAGCAGTGATGGATTTTAAGCACTGCCACTCAAAACAGCAAGTGCAGGGATGAAGATAGGGACATAATATTATAGAAGCAGGAGTGAACATATAATAGCTTTGCAGTGCAGGGACAAGAGCACCCACAAAAAATGGCAACTCTTCCTGCAGGTCATCAATGCAGTGTTTTTAATTTGCAAGATATGGTTTATTAATGAGTCACAAAATCAATTTATATGAGACCTTTTAAAAACCAAAATCAGAAAATAATAGATGAGTAAAGGAAATTATAGAGAAGTAAAAGAAGAGTCAAGAAAATGTCACAGGCTTAAGTGAAAAGTTTTTCTTGTATACATGTATCCATGTAGTATCTGTGTGTTGCCAAATATGCTGTTTTTAATTATAAATCATACCTTTAAAGGTTTGAAATTGTTGCATTAAGCACACTACAATAAAACTGGGTCTTAGAAACATTCAAGGAAAAAGCATGTCAAGTCTTAATCCCTTCAGTTCTTCTAAAACCACCCTTTACTAAAATGTGTTAAAAGTTGAAGTGAGTGATCTTCCCTCCAGAAAATAAAGTTGAATGCCAGAGAATGTTTTGTTTAATAATGCAGAAAAATTTGATCCTTTAAGAAGGATTTCATCTAAATGGTTAAAATGTACCTTTAAAATTTTAAGTTTTAAATTTCAATTTCAGCTTTTACTCGTATGGAGCATTTAATTCCCCAGCTATTAGACAAATGATGTGCACTTTACTATTCCTTTCCTGAGACCATTGGTTTTAATATTAAAAAGGAAACCAGTCATGGAGCCGAAGCAGTTGTGTAATAGTGACACAGTGTTAACCTAAGCGTTACATCTTATAAGGTTAATTAGCACTGTTTTATAGTAGGGAAGTAATAGGTTGTAAACCAACTCTTATATGGAAAATAGGACTCGATCATCACAACATATCTTGTACTCAAGCTCCTGATTTGTTAGGATGCTTGAAAATGCATTTTATACAATATCAAATTGTTTTTATGATATGCACAGATTGATAAAATGGCAGATTTTGAAAAATTTAGACTCACGAGTTAAAAAATATGAAAACATTCCTAGTGTACCTTAGTTGAAGGAGAATTTCGAAGCTAAGAATGTTCTGATAAGTTAAAAAAATACTTATTTAAGATTGATCATGATTAAATACATCATAGATATTTTATACTTACTATACATAACATAGGCAGTTAAAATCACTTATAGATTTCTTGATCTTATAAACAGGAATTAACACTCTGTGTTCACCAAAGGAAAGAAATGTGAAGTATGCAAGGTCCTGGTAATTGTATTTCTTCAGCAGAAAGTCCTGACAATTAATTCAAACATTTGTCTAATTTTGCATATTTTTACTTTAGTGCAAAAATCTGTCACTCCTTCAGGATCATAGCAATCTTATCTTTTCTAGGGCTAATCTTTTATTATGCCATAAATTGGCTAGAATTGTATATTTTGTAGTATGAGTGCTTTATATCTCAAAACTGCTAAACTAATCATCAGCAAACACTATATTATCAGTAAAGAGTAGTCCAGGATTTCACAGGCACTCTAAAATTGATGCCATTATTTTCAAGTCTTCTGAAGAGCACTTTCCACTTGCATATAAGTTATTTCCTGTTTTAACTATCAGCTTCTAACCTTGGAGTCAGGAAGTGTCTTAAAGAATCAGAATCAAGTAACATATGATCGGATTAATCAGACTAGAAGTCCATTTCTTGTTTGCTATTGAGCAAACATAAATGGTAGGGTTGGTATTGATGTTACTGTCCCTTGTGCCTCCTACCTGCAATGTAATGAGACCCCTCCTACTTGACACTATCCCACGGCAGTAATTGATTTGGGGAATTTATATGAACAGATAAAGTTGGAATCACAGTTTAAAATTACAATTTAAGGGGATGAGTAGGCTTGAATTTTCCACTTCAACTGACTTCATTTACTACTTCATTAAAATGTCTTTGACGCTATCATGCATAAGCACTGATGGTGATTTTTGAGTAAGGACTAGTATTGTCAAATCTCTCAACTGAAATCTTTGGGATTCTCAATCTACAAGTAGAAAAAAAAATCCATTGCTTTCAATAATACAACGTATTGTGCAGATAACAATTGCCACATATCTATGCTGAGCAAAGAACAGCGCATATAATTATGAAAATAGTAAAAAACTGAAGAACACATTCCAAAGTCATTAAAACAGAAGAGATTAGAGGACAAAGGGAAGAAAAGCAAAGGAACTGTCTAACCTTTTGTCATCCACACACAAATGCACAGAAACATACCTTTCAATCAACACACAAAACCACAATAAGCTAGAAATGCAATGGAAATGGGCATATTTAAACAAAAGGTTGTAGACTTGGAATGTTCTGTGGTAGAGTGCTTTCCTAATGTATGCCAGGCTCTGAGTTTGACCCTACCGTTGAAAAATAAATAAATTAATTAAAGAGAAGTTATTTCACTAGATGATTTCTTTAAGCATATTTTCCCTACTTCTCTGTTCATATACAACTAGTATTCCAGGCCTAAATATTCAAAATGAGAATAGAGCCAATTTAACAAATGTTGGTATAAGATATATCAAGATGTGGATTTTACAACAATATTGATTATAACTATTATGTTAAAGAGTACAGAAGCAGAAATGTGTAAACCTAATTATGCATACTTAACATTGATTTTTTTTCCATGGGCTCTTCTTTTTATTTTACCCTTATTACATAGAGATAAAATACTCTTTTTTTAATAGGAAGTACATTTTTAATAAGAACTTTAAAATATTCAATTCTTTTCTTTTTTTAAATTTTTAAATTTTTTTTTTAATTTAACATTGATGAGAATGCATGAGGTATATTTTTATATTTGGAAAAATAGAAATGATTTTTTAAAACACAACAAGAAATCAGCATACTATAGAGATGCGACCACTCCAATGTTTATAGCAACACAATTCACAATATCCAAATTATGGAATCAGCTCAGATACTTGTCAATAAATGAATGGATCAAGAAAATGTATATATATCCTAATGGAGATTTTACTCAGCCATAAAGAAAAATGAATGTCATTTGCTGGTATATGGATGGAAATGGAGAAAATCATATTAAATGAAATAAGCCACATTCAGAAAATCAAGGGTCAAATGTTTTCTCTCATCTGTGGAAACTAGAGTAAATAAGGAGGAGAAGACAGTGGGGAAGGGGATCAGGTATCATCAAGATATAAGGTAGATCAGTGGAGCAGGAGAACCAGGGGGAGGGAGGGAGGGAGGAAGAAAGAAGGGAAAGGGGATGAAATGTGGAATGAATTTAACAAAATCCTGTTATATACATATATAAATGTACCAAAGGGACTTTCACCTTTATGTATATGTAGAATCTGCCAATCAAAAATAAATAAAGGAGGGGAAAGGAAGATGTGTAGAGTAGAGGAGGGAGAAAAGGGGCAGGGAGGAGGGGAGGAAAAGGTGAGGGAAATGGGGATTGAAATCAAATTCTTTGTATATATACTTTTGTCAAAAGGAACCCAACTAATAGGTATAATTACAATGCTCTATTGAAATAAACTTTAAAATTACCATCTGGAAAAGTATATTTTATGTTCAAAGATTAGATGAATTTTTAACATTACATAAAATTCTTCCAAAGCTAAAAAATGTGAAATATTCTGGAAAACAATAGGAAATTCACTGTGCTTTAAAATTGCCTTTGTCATTGCTGTACAGGTGTGTTCTTACATGATGGCTTTAAGAACAATATTCAGTAGAACAATCACTTATCCTCTTCTCACTTGTTCTTAGCTTGTCATTATATTCTGAAAAAGTCACAGAGAAGATGGAAAGATGGGTACCCCTGGACTGGGAATTAAACAGATAAAATATAACTGATGGGGAAAAGAAAAAACAATTGACTACATTGTAACAATGATTAAAGAGAGAAATTAAGTGTGGTAGAGAGGAATTAAAGAATAATATTGAGTTCCTTAGGATTTATACATTATTTAATATATGAAACAGAAAATTTTGTGATAAAATAATATAAAACAATCCCAGTCCTATTCTTTGTTTCCAATTTCTCCCTTCCTAATTGCTTGATGTAGATGTATTTTTTTTTCCTCTTCCCACATTTTTTATTGTTGCACTATAGTTGCACATACTACAGGGACCCGTTGTTACATATTCATGCATGAGCACAATATAACAATATAATTGGGCCATTATCACTCCCTAGCAGTTCCCCCAACCTCAGAGATCTAGTTCTTGATTCTCCTTTAACACTTGAACTTATCATGTCCCAACCTAAAATCATCAGGTTTCCCTTCAACTATATCCTAGTCTGTTTTTCCTCCTGTTATTTATTGTTATGTGGTAGGTTATTTGGTTTTCCTATTGCTGAATTATTTTTTTTTCCTTTTAGGATAAGAATTATTACTACTATACATGCTAGATAGCATCAAGAGTTTCTCTTCTCCTTTCCTTAACACCATACATTTTCCATCTCCAAAATAAATTTATTTATATTTCCAAAGCTCTGCTGTTATCTCTTCTGTGCTTTCCTTTACTATTACTTCAACTTCATGTAAGACTTTGCTCTCTCTTAAGAACTGCATATATAATATTTATATTTGATTTCCGTTTTTAGAGATTCTACATGAATATTCTTAAAGGAAACTCCAATCAGAAGCACCAGAAATACTCAGTTCTCAAAAAGCATAAGAAAATAATTTCATTTTGAAGAAGATCTAAATTCTTTAGTCTGACATTCAATGTCACGTTTTATTTATTTTGAATATACAGAATTTTGCCCTGCATCTGTTCCCTAAACTTCCCTATTTCTTTGATTTTTTTTTTTAACTGCTCTTGTTGACCAAAATGTTCCCAACCACATGTTATCCTCTCCTCCACACTGACATTACCATCAGTTTTCTGCTAATGCTGAAATAATACTATTTCACTTTCTGACTTTGACCTGTGGACTTTGTGTTGAAATAAGCTACTTAGGAGTGTGTATGTTCCTATTTTTTCATATCAACTTCCATCTTAGTTTTTGCTTCATTGACTCCCAATTTGATTAAAAATATAGAGTGCTTTTTTTTTTGGGGGGGGGAGGGTGCCTGGGATTAAACTCAGGGCACTCAACCACAGAGCCACATTCCCAGTCCTATTTTTTTGTATTTTATTTATTTATTTATTTATTTATTTATTTATTTATTTATTTATTTATTGGAACTGGGGATTGAACTCAGGGGCACTCGGCCACTGAACCACATCCCCAGCCCCATTTTGTATTTTATTTAGAGACAGGGTCTCACTGAGTTGCTTTAGGGCCTCGCTAAGTTGCTGAGGCTGGTTTTGAACTCACGATCCTCGTGCCTCAGCCTCCCGAGTCACTTGGATTACAGGCGTGTGCCCCCACGCCCGGCTTTTTTTGTATTTTATAGAGAGACAGGGTCTCACTGAATTGTTTAGCACCTAGCTTTTGCTGAGTGCTTTCAACTTTAGCTTTTCTTAGTTTGGACTTTTCAACTAAAATAAATTTTACCTATTAGCCCCACTAATTTTTCCTGGTACTCACTGTATTTAAATTCATCTATTTAACACTGTGGTCTATGGAAGGCAAGCATATGAGTCAAGCTCTCTGACTTCTCCTTAGCTGGTATCTTCCATTTTTACTTGCCAAAACCACACCATAATTAAGGATG
Source organism: Glaucomys volans (assembly GCA_020662805.1). Classification (NCBI taxonomy): domain Eukaryota; kingdom Metazoa; phylum Chordata; class Mammalia; order Rodentia; family Sciuridae; genus Glaucomys; species Glaucomys volans. Next base: position 1,552,346 of record JAJEJO010000595.1, on the reverse strand, counting down.
CTAATCAAGAATTATATCTTTCCTAAGACCTATCATAACATCCCTAATATAGAACATGGATCAAAATGTTTTATAACTCATATATGATACTTAACATGTCCTACCAAGTAGAATAGCTGATGGTATATAAATGTAATATCACAGAGAATATATGCATTCTATTTTATTTTTATCCCTAAAAAATTAATGTAATATAATATCTCTTAAAATATATGTATTTTATTTTCTGTATATCCCTGAAAATTCTTGGTTCAAAAACACTTGCACAGATTTATTTATAGATAATTACTTTGTAATTGCATATATTTATCAAATGCTTAATCAAGAATATATAGGTATACTTTAACAAAAAAGATAGTTCAATAAGTTCAATTATATTTGATCTATCTTAAGATGTAAGCATAATAGTAGAATATTTTCTGTTATTATATCTGTTGGGGCTCATTGAAAATTAGTATCAATGTTTCTGAATTTTTGTGTAGCCTTGAGCATACACACACACACACACACACACGTATATATATGCCAGATTCATAAATGTTTGATTGCTTATTTTTTAATGAGACTAAATAATGAAAACTAAAACACTCAAAGTTGGGTTACTAAAATTTTTTGATGTTTCAAAAATTGCTTCCATAACAAGCATGAAATCAATACCAAGAATAAAAGGAAAACAAATTTCATTACAATTAAGTTGCAAAACAATCAAATCTGAAGAGAAAAATCACAGCTTGACATACGCTTTAAGGGCCTAGAGCAATATTTTTATAATAATTAAGAACAGACTTTGCACGCTATTTATAAACTATATGAGAAACATCTCCTTTGGTATGAAGTAACAAAATAACCCTTTGTGTATCTTTTACATTTGAAATGATTGATATAATACATAGTTCCCAAAGAGTCTTTTTTTTCCTGTTCAACTGCCACCATCTTGGCTTCTAGCATAAAATTACAGCAAAATTATATTTTGATTTAGTTTCATCATTTTAAAAACACTCCTTATTGAACTTGCTTTATATTTATATTTTAAATATAAAAAAGTCCCAAGCAACTTCAACTTCTATTTTTTCTCTTCTTCTCTGTCTCTACATACATCTGTCTCTTTCTCACTCCTATCTCTTTTTCTTCCTCAGTTATTTGGTAAATTTGGACATTAAGGAAGTAATCTCAGTCTACCCAGTGGGAAATGCCTAGAGCAGGTAGAGTTCTTTCAGGATCCATTTCTCCTGAATCACTAAACTTAAAATATTTCTAGTTGTGATAATTACAAATTGATTTCAATCTACATTTTATATGTGTCCTGTTTCTCTAAAATTTGAAAGCATAAACACCGAAAGTTTCATGTACAAACTTAAGAATAAATTCTTGGAATAAATTTTTTCCTTAAAGCATAAAGGGGATCAAGATATTTATGAAACCCATACCATTACTTTATTTCATTTTCCAGTGACAGAAAAGAGAGAAAAATTAGTTAACAAAAAAAACCCCTCTATGATACTTAAAACTTCAGTCATATCTGCTTCCCACCTGTGGAATTTCTAAACTGAAATAAAGCCAGTAGGCATTTTCATGTGTTTTCATGGTGCATAACATTACTAACTTAAATTCCTGCTTATTTTATATTTTTCTGCACAAGCATGAGCCTAAAAGAGAAGCTGAGAGATTATGAAGGCAAAGAAGTTTTTCAGTTTCTTCAGGACTATTTTAGTCAGCTTTTCATAGCTGTGATCAAAAGACCTGACAATAACAATTAGGGGAGGAAGTGTTTATTTTGGGACTCAACAGGTTTAGAAGTCTCAGTCCATTGATGCGTAACTCCATTCCTTGGGGCCTGAGATTAGGCAGAATATCATGGCAGAAGAGTATGGTGGAGTAAAGCAGCTGGGAACATGGCACCAGGAAGTAGAGAGACTAAGCTTGGCTCATCAAATATGAACCCCAAAGGCACACCACCAATGATCCACCTCCTCCAGCCACAGCCTACCAACCTACAGTTAACCACTTTGTTAATACATATGAGAAAAATACTGCACTGATTAGGTTAAGGCTCTCCTAACACAATCATTTCACTTCTAAACCTTTTTGAATTGTGTCACACATGAGCTTTTGGGGGACACCTAATCTAAACAATAACAAGTGCCTTGAGAGTGAAGGTACTGATCTCATATGGAAGAACTAGAAGAGTTGTTTGTATAACATAACCTCACAAAAGCAGTGCACAAAACAAAATAGTTCCAGTGGAAATTATGAATCAGGTTTGATTTCTAATCTGTTTCAAGATATTAAATAAACGGGTGATTTGAGAGTGTTATGGAAATTTCTTCCAATGTTAATTTATAAATAAGAAGCTATGAAAGACATTGGAGAATCTCTTATCACATACATACAAAACACTGAGTTAATTTTTTTAATCTGTTGAGATTTAAAACTACTTCAAACAAGGTAATAGAATATATGAGAATAAGTGCATAAACACATTTAGTCTTCCTTTGAAACTTTAGTCAGTTGTTTTCTGTATCTCTAGGAAGAAACTGTTACAAAAATGTCTCTAGGTACATAGAAAAATAATACATCATTTTAGTCCTATAGATTTGATAGGCAGAAATAAAGTCAAATTTCCTCTCATATAGAAGAGTTGCAGCTTCTGATGATTTGGTGTATTTGCAGGGAGACTTTCTGGATTGACTCTGCTGCTGTTCCCACTGGAGAACTGTACCATCTTACTTTCCAGGCCGTTCTCACGATTCTGCTATACCTGGTGTCTGGCTTCTACTCTTTTTCAGCTTTATCACATAAAAACTGTAGACTGGAACCACTTTTAAAATGATCTCCTTTTAGAGCCTGAACAGCAGGGAAGATTGTTATTCATTTGGTGCAAGAAACTCAATCATTTCTGGATTCCAATTAGAAAAAGCCTGGGGGCCTCTTTATTAAGATGAAACACAAATTGTATCAAGACTGCTAAACTGCTTCATATTGTTATGCTGATATTAAGGAACTTGAGCATTTTAAATACTAATTGGGAATATTTGTTGGCTATTTTTAATCTATATATCAACCATAACTATTTCCTTAAAATTGCATCTTATGGTTCTAAGTCTTGCCACCTATAAGATTTACTACACAGAGGAGGATAAAAAAATTCATGTCATTGCTTCAAAGACATGGCATGACATCTTCCTGCTAACCACTTGTGCAGGTTGATTTTTTTTTTTTTTCACTTATTCACTAGAAGGGAGAATTTTGTTTTTAGAAAGAATGTTTTAAAATAAATTTTAAATGTTTTAAAATAAATGGCAAGAATGGAGGAAAGATAGCTAGCATAGAGGGAAGGGAGGGGTGGGGGCGGGTGGGGGGTAAAATCAATAACAGAGTGTGTGACAGATATCATTGCCCTGTGTACATGCAAGAAAGCACAGATGGTGTGACTCTACTTTGTGTACAACCCTTGAAACAATAGCTGTACTCCATTTGTGTTCAATGAATCAATAAGTAAATAAAAAAAAAATAAAAAAAAAATAAAATAAATGTTTTAAAATGTTTTAAAATAAATTTTAAAACATTTAGATGGATAAATTAATTTATCTGCATCTTTCTGTTTCTATGTAAAAAATTTAAAAATACATATATATATTTATGCATTTATAGTGCATGTATTTTAGATGTGACTTAAAGCTTATAAACCTAAGTGGAGAGAAAGAGTTTGGATTTCAGTTGTTAATTTTGAGTAAATGGAAAAATGTTACATATATATATATGTAACATGTATATGTAAAAATATATGTAAATACATATAAATACATGTGTGTTTCAAAATTCTAACTTATATAACAAGAAAACTTTGCCTCTTAAAATAATAAGTGCTTCCTCTGAATAAAATTATAAAGGTGAATGTAACTTTTATTTTATTATTAGTCTTTTGTGGCTTTTTGGAAAGCACAAGATTTCTATTTTTTCAGCTGTGCTACGTCATAGCTTCATTTTACAATTTTGCTTCTTCAAGGGATAGAGCCCTTCTAATATTTGGCTTAAAATTATTCTATTTAAAAATATGAATTAGTAAATTCAAGCAGCAATTAACAGATGTGGACTGCATAAAGCAAGTTAAGAAGTGTTAATGGTATGGTTGGGCTTTATTAAAGATAATATGAAGGCAAATTGTCTATATAATTGGATGATGTAAATTATAATTTTTCTAGTATTTTTATATACCAAGTTTCTTCATTTGTTAAATAAGATATAACTCTTCCAGAAGTTTTTTGGATTCTGACAAAATTGCTTTCCTTTATTTGCTTTCTCTCTCTAAAGAGATAGGAAAAAAAACAAATGAATTATTCTTTGCTCATACTTACTAGAATTCATACCTAGTCACCAAAATGTATGTGGCAGTTTTTCCCCACCAAGAATTAGTTCTTCCAGGAACATCATCAGAGTGACCTATAATACATTTCAATTCTGACACTCTACCTGGTGAATGTCAGATGCCATAGGTTAAGGATTCAGTCTCAGAGGAGGCCCCTAATTCACTATCAATCATAAACAGTAGGTTCTTGAGTATACTTTTGATCAACCAGATACAAATAGAGGTTTCCATGACCCCTCCTTGGGTTTGATGAATCTTCTGGGTTTTTCCATACAACTCAGTGAAACACTATACTTGTACTTAACCATGTATTTCAAAGGATATTATAAAGGATACAGATGAACAGCAGATGAAGAGATGAGTAAGGCAATGTATATCGAGGGACACAAGCTTCCATGTCATCTCCTGGAGTGCCACCCTCCAGGAACCTCCACATGTTAAGCAACACAGAAGTTTACTGAATCCTCCACTTTGGGGCTTTTAAAGAGACTTCACTACAAATGTCTGACTGATTTCATCATTGGACATTGGTAATCAAGAACCTTCAATCCATCTCTGCCTCTGAGAGGACAGAAATGGGACTGAAAGTTCCAAACTTTGAATTATTTAGACCTCATCCTGAGGGGATCCAGGAGCCCTCAAGGGTATCTCATTAGAACATGTCTTAGGAGCATCTCATTAAAACAAGAAATGCTCCTATTTTCCAAGAAATTCATAGGAATTTAGATGCCCTATCAGGAACTGGAGACAAAGATCAAGCCTTTTACAAAATATCCTCCTAGAACCTCTATCAATAAGGGTTTTAGAAGCACTATCAGGAAATAGAAGTAGAGAAAAATATGTATTTCTTGTATCAAATTCTCATACCCTCCAAATGATTTTTGTCTTAAATACTTGATTAACAGTTCCTTCATCATATTACTGATCTGTTTATTTTGACATTATTTCCAATGTGTTGTATTTCATTCACAAATGTTATCCATTTTACAAAATTTTGTCAGTAAAATACATATGTGTTCAAACACATTATAAAATTGCCATGACATCACTAGGAGATACAATCTTAAGGGATCTCTGTCATACATAGTCCATTGTTGACCAAAGCATCTATATACAGCCAGGGACTGTATGTTATTAAATGAAGACTTTCCAGAAAATTCTTTAGGAGAATGAGAAAAGTGGGCAAGGTAAGGGGTAAAGCTTCAGGTGGTTTCAGTGGTGACCCCAAGTGAAAAGGTATAATTCTAAGAACCTGGGGAGAGGACTTGCTTCAGTTACCCAAGATTAGCTCTAAAATTTTAAATGCCATTAACAGCAGAATTTGGGCTCAGCCTGGGCAGGGCACTAGAAATGACTGTTACCATAGCACAACAAATTAGTTCTTTAACACCCAGGTAAATTAGAATAGCTATGTTTCTGGTATCTCCAAAATTTTTAAATGAGTGTGTGATGGTTTTTTTTGGCACCTTATAGAAATTAGCACATGATTATGCACAAAATAAGCATTAAATATGCATATATTACTTGATTTGCTTAATTCCCAGGATATACAACATTTCTCATTTTTTCCTATCTGTATGCATGTTTCAATCTGATAGGCCAGAACCTGTTTTGTGGACAAAGGATGGTGGAGAATTACCAGATCCTGATCGAATGGTTGTGAGTGGTAGGGAGCTAAACATTCTCTTCCTGAACAAAACGGATAATGGTACATATCGATGTGAAGCCACAAACACCATTGGCCAAAGCAGTGCAGAGTATGTCCTCATTGTACATGGTGAGTACCTTTTCAAAAATATGATATGTGAAAGAATAAATGACCTAAAAATCTGTTTAAATTTGTCAAAATCTGTAGAATAAAATTAAATGGGTTTTCTTTTTTCTTTCTGAAGGATTCTCACAAGTATTACTATGTCAAAGATTTACATTTACTATATTCCAAGGCAGACCATAATATAAAATTACAGCATACACTAAAAATGAATTTATTTTATGAAAATCTTGATCATAAATATTTTTTATTTAATTTTTGGTGATGACTTGTAAGTTACATTAATGATTGTCTCAATTTTTATAAATAAATATTTTAGTTATAATTCAGAATTATGATAACTACTTCCCTTAAGCGAATTTAATTTGTACTGTCACAAAAATATATTTTTTGATCACTCTAACTGGCTACCCAACAAATGATAGTATGTCATGGAGAAACAGCACAGATAGAGGTATAGAATGGTAATGAATAAGTTCTTGTTAAGGATAGTGAGAAATATCCAAAGACATTGTTTTTCTTGACTTTATTTATCTAATCATTTGTGTGTACCAAAGTGAATAAATACAGCAAAATACCAATATCCAAAGTGAAGAAAATCACTATTTTTCATTGATCAACTTCCAAAAGTCACAATGGGTCGGTTGTTCTTAAAGCAGCTTTAACATATTGTTAAATGAAAACTACATTTTATGAGTTAAATAAAATTAGACAAATTTCTTTATTAAATCATTTCTCAGGGCTTATTTTATATGCCATTGTGAACATGTGGCATATGTTCACATGTTCATGGAACATGAGAATGTTCAGGGAACATTGTGAATTTTCAAGAGAAATAATCCTTAGAGAATGTAACATTACCCTCTTATATTTCAGCAAGAAAAACTTTTCTGAGAATACCAGGTTATTCCATATAATATTACAAAATTATTAGCCAGTGTTTAATAAAACAAAATGCTGTAATAAATCCAGTGAACCTTAGAAATCATGGAGAATATGTTTATTCAATATCTTTCCCAGGAATCCAGCTATATAATACTACATTTGCAATTGTATAGTGCAGAACATGGATTAGTACTCTACATTTCCAAACTAAAAAAATTTTAAAAAGTAATGTGGGAATCAAACCTGTGTCTTCAAAGAGGTTTAATTAATTTTAGGGAAAAATTAATTCAATTTGGGATATTTTTCCATGTATTTATTTTGTTATAATACAGGCAAAAATTGGTGAAACTAATATTTAAGTCAATACATAGTTTTTCTGTTTTTCAATTTCTTCAGTGTATAAAATCTCTCAATTCTGAATACCAACTTGAAATGGTAGGCAAATGAGATAGACAGTGAATAAACTCTCCCTGTATAAACATCTTGAACACAGTAGATCTAACAGATCTAACAGTTTAACTCCTAGTATCTCATCAATAGTGCAAAATTCAGCTCTGTGAAAGATTAGCCTAATCAAACTACACTGATAAGTTAAAATTAAATATAGTTAACTCCTGCAGACAAACCCTGCCAACCTTACTGCCAGAGAGAATGTAACAACCACTGGGTGAGTCAAGGTCAAGTTAGATTCTTTGAGCAGGAGCCAAGAGTGGCTTTCAGTTCATGCTACCTGGATGTTCAGACCATACAGTCACTTAAGTATAGTCCAACTGATTCACCCTAAGTTTTCTAAGTATTTCTCTCACCTAACAGTTTCTCAGAACCTGGGAGTGTGTTGTATAGCATGTCACATTGTAGTGAAAGCAATACAACATAAAAATATAGAGAATTAGAAGGGAAGTGACAGATAAAATAATACACTCAGATGAAAAGTATGTCACTTGTTGTTTTTCAAGCAATTCAAGTAGGGAAAATTCATATGTTTTCCAAGTGTTTGCAAGCTAGCCAACATTATGGTTTTCTAAATAGCCAAGCTACCTTTAGGTAGTTGGCAGTTGACATATTTCTAATAAATACTTCTCTAAGCACTTTGTAAGAAGTCATTTTTGGCTTTGCTTTTTGAACTCCAATTCATCAAAAGCACCCCATAGATTAATGCTATTCATGCTGCTAGATAAATGCTGTGAAGTTCAACAGTAGTTTACCTAGGATTATTGACACAAGTAATGAGAGGCTCCATGAAACAGTGAAACCATATTACACTGTGTTTAAAAAGGGCTCCAATTGGGTTCATTACAAAATAAAGTTTTTTTTTCCCCTTTGCACACTGCGTGTAATGTTTCATTAGTCACTGATTGTATAAATATAAAAGCTACTCTCTTCTGTTAATGGTTTGGCTGTTTCAAAACCTACTAAATGATGAAATTTGAGTGGCATTTCGATCTATAATGAATGCTGTATGCATTTCGGAATGGAGTGATAAGCGATCATTTGTGAGAACTTTACCCTTTTAGCTTTTACACCAAGGTTGATTTTACATTAGCTGTGATAATTTAATATAGCTCTAGCATGAGGTTTTTTTCAGGAACTGAGACTCGTGTCTGAATCTACTAGAGTTGCCTAGGTTCTATTGATTCTTAACCTGTTGGAGGTCTGAGCAGACCCAGCACTTTCCTGTGAAATCTTCTACTATCTAGATGCCATCCTAATGGTTAGATTTTATTCTTTGGGTGTCAATGGAATTGCATTATTTAAATGTTATTGCACTTAATTGTTAATAGTACTGACAGTTTGTTTTATGTACACTGCAGGGGTTTTGGCCCCCTACTTATTCACATTTTAAAATTTCAACATTAGGACTATACAGGTGGTAATTTCAAAGTGCCAGTCTAAAATTTACCATCAATGAAAAACCTAACAAAATTCAGCATACAAGTCCATTCAAGACAAAATATACTTAAGAAGCATTTGCACTGTGGAGGATCCATTAGCAATGAAAATGGCACTATTTATTAATGATCTCAGCAATGGAAAAATTAATCTATCAAATTAGTAACCATAGTTATGCTGATTAGTTACTGTGAGCACAGTAGTTTTTAACTTTTTCTTCTTTATAAAAATGTTGATGTTTCTTGCTATCGCTTTTATCATGCTATTTATTTATTTAGAAATCACCATCCATAGCCTTAATGGTTTTGAAGTGTTTTGTTCCATTGCTACTTTTCATATTTGGAGAACTCAGACAAAAAAAAATAATTCGTTCATGCAACAAATAGATATTTAGTACTTATGACCTTATGGAGCAAAGGTGAATGACAACAAAGAAGGTTATAGTTTCACATGGAAGAAAAGTTATGCATTCAAATAATAAAACAAATAGGAGAGTTTTAAGAAGATGATCACACAATGAAGCAGGTAATTACAATCTCTTATTGTAGTCCCAGGGTCTGAAGTTTTTTTAAAAATGGTAATACAGAGCTTTTGGATCAATCATAAACAAATGACATACATCATAAATGGAAGAATCCAGTACAGTGCCAAGTACAATTATTTATAATACATATAACTTCTTTTTTTATAAAAATAACAGTAGTCTTATGATACCAAGGCCAATTCAACTTGAAAGAACTGCAAATAATTTGTAGCCTAAATTTTCCCTGAATGGTACCCAGGTCATAAATTAGGTTAACTCTACTGAAGAACAAGAAATTTCAAAATTCTTGCTAACTAACTAATAGGGAAAAAGCTTAAAAATTCAACAATATAGCAAATGCAATAATATAGCAAATATTTAGAACAGAACAAAATTTACAATCAGCTTTGTTTCTCTAATGCAACATCAGATTCAGAGGATTTAAATTACATATCTTCTCCCAATGCAAAGGCTGCCCAGATCTACATCCATCTAGTATACACTGCATAGCAAATACTTATTGTCACACAAGGAATGGCTGCAAGGACCAAGACTTTAGACTCATCTTGTTTTGTGGTTGAAAGAAGTTCAGGTTCTCATATGTATTTGTAATCAATGGATTAAAAATAATGTCTTTTGAAAATATTGGAAATACATGGGATCAGGAATTTTGAGAAATAGTATCTATAGAGGGTGAGAAACACAAATCAATTTGTCCCAAATTTTAAACTTCTTTCTCAACTTTCTCAATATCTTTTACCTCCCTTTAAATTCATGTGAGGGAAGCTCATAACCACTTCTCTAAATGCATATAGAAAATGGAAAGAGATACTGGGAATCTTCCATATCCTTCTGGTCTATGGCTAGTGACTATAATGTCTATGCCAGGTTCATACTGTAGGTCAGAGGAGCAGGAATCATGTTAGAGCTTCAATGGAGAACTCAGATTATTTCTGAAAGTCATGATAGAGCTGAGATACACTATTTCAGGACAAGTTTTCATGATGTTTGTCCTGCCTTATCAAATTTACCTCTTATTACCATAGTAGCCCTATGTGAGAATTAAACTTTTTACCATGGCTCAAACTCTCTTACTTCATTATTTCTCTCCTTGTTTGAATACAATTTTAAACAATTCATTGCTTCATCATCTTAATTCTGGTTATTTTGCTTATGAGTGAAATTATTCATTATACAACTTTCAACACTTTCATTTTTCTTTACAAATATTTTTCTTTACATATATTTACAAATTTCATCTTTAAAGATGTATGAAATTTTTAAACCTATCTGTTACAGCTACTATGAGAATATACAGTGAAATTTCCTTCTATTTCTGTACTGTCAGTTTATTGCAGTGCCTAACCTGATATCCCTAATATATCATGTTGTATTTGTGCTTTGTTTGTTCATGTGTCCATTGAAATGAACACTAGTTAGAAATGTAATATTTCTTATTTTTAAAGTTTTAGGATAATGACTTCACAAGTAACACATATACGTTTCAGAAGTAACACACTTTTCTTTGTTAGTTGCTAGGAATCATCATAAAAAGAATATTTGGAGTTTTACTATTTTAATACTAAGAGAAAATTTGCTGTTAGAAATGTCTGTGTGTTTTGGCCTAATGAAAGATATCAAACTATTAAAAGAACCTTTCCAGCTTTTAAGAATTAATAAGACTGCCTCCTTCATTTCACTCAGATTTTATTGTTAATAATGAAAGTAAAAAAAATACAGTTAAAAAGCCATTCCCATAGATATTACAGATTGCTGCCTCCAGCCCAGCTTCTAAGCATTGTGGCTCATTTAGACATGTACCTTTCACAAACCGGGTAAATCCAGGCTCCTCTTCTGTCTTGGGTGCTAATTCTCCACTGCAGATAACTTACTTACCATTAGAGAAAAGCAAATTGAATCATGAAGGGTAGCTTTTCTTTCATTGTAACAAACATTTCTAATTCATCTATTATCTCTTCCAAATATTTAACTGTTGTGCAGAAAATAAACTAATATAATTGTTTTAGTGTTATTACAGTACTTGATCTTAAACTTCTCAAAATAACATATACATAGGTGAATGTTTAATAATTTTGTCCAATAGAATGGACATGAATAAGTAGGGAAAGCTCTGATGCCTGTGGGAAAGGCATACCTCTGACTGGATGAATATGCTGTTTCAATATGGTATAAATACCCTAAAGTAATGTCATAAAGTAAAAATTTTTAAACTTCTCTCATCATAGAACTAAGCAAATATGATCATGATACGTACATCCCTATAACAGGAATATATCTCTCATAAATTAAAGTCATGATTAGCAATGATTTGAAAACTAATGAATACTCTTCTGATGATAAAATGAAAAGTGTACTTTTCTTCTCCATAGTAAATGTGGAGCTAGACTAAAAGATAGCAGGTTCTTGTGACATCATGCATTTACTGTTACAGTTATTCAGAAATAAAATATTTAGAAGCACAGGAAGTCCACATTCGTTTTTTGTTGGTGGTGTTTTTTTTTTTTTTTTTTTAAGTTGTACTGTGAGGCAAACTGATAGTTGCAAATCATGATGGAATTACAAGAGGGAATCTCTGAGCTCACATAAGTGGGTGGGAGCAGGAAAGAGAGACCTGGGTTATGGACAGATGCACAGCCTAGCAAACATTACAAAGGGATTCAGCTAAAATCTGTTCCCTCACAGAGAAACAGACCTACCAGTTGGTAAATTAATTCTGTGTACTCATAATGAGCATTTTTCCTTTGGAGCAGCTTTCTTTAGAAGCATAAATGGAAAATATATGTTGTAGGAAGAAAAGGACAAAAAAGATACCCATATGGAGCAACAAACAGTGTGCTAATGGAAGAGCCCTGTGGTTGCTGCTCTCATCTCTGGTTGAGAGTTTCCAGGCAGTAACTAGTTGGATGATTCTTAAAACAGTACTTTCTTTAATCTCAGAGATAAAACGTATCATTCCTGGACATGAATAAGTAGGGAAAGCTCTGATGCCTGTGGGAAAGGCATACCTCTGACTGGATGAATATGCTGTTGAACTCTGCAGAGAGAAGTGGGATGGCATAAAATAGTGGAGACAGGAGCAGTGTTTGCTTTATGAAGCATTTTAAAAGGTGCCCGCATGTGGGCATACTCAGCTCAGAGTTGATGCTGAAATTCATCTCTTTGTTTTAAGATGAGTGAGTAGATAAATTAAGGTCTCGATTTTCAGAGTAAAATTTCAATTCAGTTTTACTACTCTGAAGTAAACGTTCCTATAGATCTAGGTGGGTCACTGTGGAAAGGAAAAAAAATCTTCATTTCACCATTAACAAAATCTTTTCAGGCTCGATTTATATTAATCTTTTCTTTCAGTTGCAGTGTATAGTAAAGTAAATGCAAGAATAAAAACCATGGCACTCTGGCCTTCTCTGTTTGTTTATGGAGAAATAGGGCCAAGGTGTAAATCTGCAAAACTGTGCGGGAGTTCTTCAACTTAAATGTATGTGCATGAATTGGTTCATTTGTTAGCAAATTCAAATAATATGCAATAGCTCATGGGGAAAAAGTTTTAGCATTAGTTTTCAGAAACAATGGCATGTCTAAATAGAAGATATGGATTTTACATAAAACCTGCTTTGTAGTTTCTTAAATTGTAGATTTCACAAATGTTATAACATCATAATATGTACTTGCTTTGGAATCCAGAATTCCAAAGTAGAATTCCTCTCAAGTAGGAATTCATTTATTAAATAACTGTTTTAAACTTAAGAAAAACTGGGTCCTCCTGAGAGTTCGAAACATTAGGAAATTGATGGCAAAAGGGGAATTTTAAAAATGGAGCTCAATGGGTGTTAACTCATATTTGTGTGTAGCATTGTTCTTACTATTTTGGGGGAACTGTCTTCTAAGGAGATGTCTAAGCACCAAAAGTACCTACAAATAACTATTAGTAGTTTTATTAAATTATACGGTAGCAAATTTATAATAATCATCTTTGAAACATTCTCACACTCTTGTTTTTATTTTGGCTAAGTATGAGGATTACAATATTAAATGTATTTGGATGCATTTTATTTCATTTTAAATTTGGCAGCCAACAAACACATAAGTGAAAATTAGAATTTACTAAAATTGTGTCTGAGTAATAACTTCTCATTGTGGTATAATGATAATTTTTTGACTTTCATGAGGACCCAGAGCTTATTAATTTAAGCATAATTATTTGGTAAATGAACTCTCACATAGGAAGTAGTGATAAAAAATGATAAAAATTACAGATTATTTTTATTTAAAATATTGCCATTATAAAGAAGTGAACATTTGCCATAGTAAAATATCTCTTATTGTGGCATTTCACTTTTCTCGGATAGCTCTTAAAAAAGGTAGTCCAGTTTAGTTATGATTCAGGGTATCAGAAGCCACTGTTACTTTTTGATGGAATTTATGTATTAAATAAGTGGATTCGAGATAAACATGGGAAGTATTCTAGTAAGTTTCATGGTATAAAACTATACAGTGACATGAATGTATAACCTAGTATGACTTAAGCAAGTATTTTGTGGAATGAAAAATGAACTCTGGAAAAAATAAGGTCAAGCGAGAAAGCTTAAGAGGCTTTACTTATAAGCACACTATATTTAAATGTTGGTGACTTGACAGGAAGAGTGATTTTGTATCCTAAAACATACCAACATTTACATTTTTATCACATTCAGTTGTCATTAAGTTTTTTCAAGTACACACAAGATTATCTTGAATTTAAAAGAGTTATATGATTTAAAATATAAGGCATCATGAGTTTATTTTTTTCCATTTTGAATGTAAAACAACATCTTTAAGGACTCTGTGTCTTTTGAAGTCATTTGCAAATAACATTGCACTTATAATTTCTTGAGCAAAGGTGTTTTGCTTTTGGAAGATCAACTGTAATTTACCACTGGTATGTACTTGACCCAAAAAGATTTATATAATTGAGTAGGTAAAAACTTAATATTTTGGATCAGGAAGCATAAATGCATGGAGATTAAATGCTATGCAAAATGCTTTTCAGGTACTTTATCACAGGATCTACATGAAAAATTCAAATATCTGGATTTCTCAGTGTTTTTCTAGTATATAAAAATTTTGCTTTGTTAATTGCTATTTATGGTATTTTCAAAAACGAACAGCAGTGATATTCTCCCATAGATAATCTAATCTACTTTTAGGTTAAGTACTTTTAGGAAAGAGCTCACATATTGAAATAGATGCAACTAAATGATAGAGGATCATTCGTATCTAAGCCACTTCCCCCTACCATAAATTTCACTTTACTTTTATCAGTTTGAAATGTAATAAAAGTATTTTAAAAGAAAAAATGCATACGTTTTTAAAAATAATATTGATTTTATTCACAAACTTTTCTTGTAATTTCAAAGAACTCTTGGTTACCACCTACAGTTGAAAATTATACCACTTTTCATTTTTTAAAAGCAGCTGCTATTATTATTATTGCCAAAGATTCCATTTAGTATCAGAAGCCAGTGGATTGTATCAGAATGATGAAAAAGGGATTCATTCAAATCTTATTTTGAAAAGGGTTTCTTTTTATGAAGCAGATAAGGTTATTATATGGCTCTCGAGGAAGGCTACACACTGGTGAGTTGAGGTCTTGTCAAATTTGTTGTTGTGGGGCTGGGGATATAGCTCAGTTGGTAGAGTGCTTGCTTTGCAAGCACAAAGCTCTGGGTTCAATTCCCAGCACTGCAAAAAAAAAAAAAAAAAATGTTCTTGTCATTTAAGAAGAGCATTGGTGGTGTTATCCATTTTTATGCTTGAATCCTAATAGGTTGCTACATGTAGCTGAACATAATGGTAGCAAATAGATGCCCTTCTTTTCTGCACTGGCAAAAAAAAAAAAATACAGTAAACATTCTTCTTACCATTGCTTGCAGTGGCAATGGAATTCACAGTAAAAAGGTTAAGGATGCCCTATTATTTTTAAGGTAAGGTACCATCTACCAAAACGTTGCATCTTACCTTAGTACTTGTTATCCATAATGTTCTAACCCTTATGCATCTCCACCAATAACTCCTGGTTTGTATTGATTTCCCTGGGACCACCATGCGGTGGGGGGAGGCTAGTAACATGCAGCAGGATAGAGGTGGACATATAGACTAAAGACTAAATGGTAGCAGTTTTTCTCCCTATTTGAACACTAGTCTTTAGAGGGAAACAAGCAGCTTGGGCTTCTGGGGCTCCTTAGACTTAATTTTGCTTCGAAAATCCATTCTGAATGCCATTTTTAAAAAGAGAAACTGCCACAAAACAAAACAGGTTGACAAGTTAGAAATTATTGTACACTGCATTTGTAGAGAACAGAACATACCTTTAACCTGAAAAGCTCGTTATTGGGAAAAAGGTGCTGTACCACTGCAGTTTATTGTACACAGTGCTTGTTGAAACCGATTTTATTCTGACAAGGTTATATAGGATCTGTTGTGCTCTAATAAGCTTCAATAACAAAATGTGGTTACATTTTTTTTTAATTCTTTCATTAGCAAGTGAAGAAAAGGACACGTCTCTATTATTTTAATTGGATGATATGATTTAGAGCTCTAACACTTCTAAGAACTTGGAAAATCTGCTTTCAGAATATAAGATTCGTCATGATGCTACATTTTAATTTTTATTTTTACTAATAATCTTTTAGATTTGAAAATTCTTAGCTGGAATTGCTAAAAATCATCTTACACATGATAGAGAAGGGAGGCAACTTTTTGGTAGGGATTAACCTTTGTATAAAGTTTGTTTACTGACTCGTTATTAAAACTGATATTTTATCTATCTGCTAACATTATTATCAGTATCATCAGTAGTCTCATTTATAAAGCACCAACTGAATTCAGTGAGGTGCTCTGAGGAAGTACAGAATAATACTGTGGACTACGTCTTCTCTGTTGTTATCATTTTGTTAGTTCACTGGAAAAAGAATACAATGTATGTTAGTGCCAAATGAATATAATAGACATTTTTCATCTTGATTTCCTCAAGAGTTTTGATGTATATTCTGTGCATATTGTTTTGGGCTGAAATGGTACCTCTGCATGTGAGTATGTTCTTCTAGAGGTAACCTGAATTATTAACATCACATCACTTTTGTAGCCTACTTAGAATTTGGCTGCATTAATATGAAATTGTTCAATTGACTATATTTAGGGGTTCTGTCTGACATTGTTGAAATACTCTAGAATTTTCCTTTTATATTTGAAGAATTCCTTACATACATTACAAAGGCAATGAAAAGTATAATTTTTTATGACTCATGCATTTTGTGTAGGACATATGATAAGCAGACATTTTCATCTCTTGGAATATTTACATTTCTCAGTTTCCTGTCAATAAAATATTTTTCCTTTAAAGGAAAATTCTCCATTAACCATATATATACCTATGATATATATATACATATATATATGAATGCATATATATATCTCTGATATACCTCTGTGCACATATGTATTTGTAGAGGTACATAATTATCTAAAATTTTAATGTATATATCATGCAACTATATACAAATACATATTTATTATGTATTATATATAGTTGCTTTAACTAATGAGTCATAGAAATCTATGAATTAATTTAATATCCTATCTAAAATTTTCAAGTAATTTTAGAAAGTTCTATTCATTTTACCATATTACTGATATTTAGTATATAGTAAAGTTTAGTCTAATGAAAGTTAAAACACATAATCATGAATTCAGAGAAATTGTTGTTCCATATTACTATATATTGTGGCCAATATTTTAGCAGCTTAAAATTATTGCTAGATTAAGTACAAACAAATCTATTACTAACCACATTGTTTTTGATTCTTATTGCAAAGAACTTCATTGAAATTTTTTCATATTTGGGTTTAAATTGTATCTAAATAATTTATGTATAATTATTAATTTGTCTGGTCATCTCTAGACAAAATCTAATTACTTTCATTTAGTTCACTTTCCCAAATACAATTTCTATCCACTAAATATTTCATTAATTGCCAATTCTTCATTTTTATGTTTTACCATCTAGGAGAATAGATGATAGTCATTTTATTTTGTATGTTCCAAAGGTCAAACTTACTATTGGTAACCACTTTTTGTTGTTGTTATTTCAGACAATGCAATGTTAATTGATTTTCCACAGGAAAAAAGTTTGAGTCCACCTGTTGCATTGTGGAAATTAGAGATAAAATGTCATGTAAATTGATTGAATTTTGTATAGATTATCATTTTAAAAATTTTAATATTCACAAATTATGTGTTACATAGTTTGTAATCATGTGATACATAATTTGACTACACATAATGACTACACATAATGACTACACATAATGACTACACATAATGACTACACATAATGACTA